>JANPWX010000094.1:90429-145874 GCA_024734555.1 Trochalopteron elliotii | reverse complement strand
GGCTTCTGATAACAAATGCATGTTACAATTCCATGATTTATCAGGATCAAACTACATTTGGGAAAGGCACAACTGTGTGCATTTCAGTATGTTTGATTTCATAAATACCAACCTCTCTCGATGTATGTGGAATACATTTAGTAGACTGAGAACTTCAACGATGAGGATGCAGTAAATCAGCAACTCAATCAATGCTACTCACACAAGTCCCTTCTTATAATGAGGCTTCACAGAGATTTCTGTTTAGTGATTTATATCTCAATATCAAGTTGTGACAAAAGTATGGAGTTTAGATCCAGGTTTTAATACATAAAGAACCAGGGGTGTTTCTCATATCTATGCTTAAGTTTAGAAGAAATGATTGAGGGTATGACCCACATCCATAGAGGCTTTCTGCTTCCAGTGCTCTGAATCATTTGTCCTTCAAGGGTAAAATTTTATTTTTTAAAGTTTACTAGTAAGAGAATGAAAAGGGCTAATTTATTTCCACATTTCCAAGCTCATATCTAAACTTCAGGATATCATACCGTTTCTGAAATGGAATGCATTTCAATGTCAAACTTAATTTCCACCATATCAAGATCTATGCTGTGTTATGCACACGTTTTCCCATAAACAGGTTTGTTAAGAAGGGGACAGTCTACAAATGGAATTCGTTTTCTTTCTTTAAAATGTCATAAACCCCACCACTATCTCAAAGTCTAGCCAGTATTGCAGCCTGAAGTTAGGACTAAAAGAATGACAAGACTGATTGGAGTGTTTTTCATTTGCTGATCAAATACTTTAGAGTCAAACCAATTTTGGATCGGAACAGCTTTTTTTTTATTTTTCCGCACAAAACAATGTACGTGTTTCAGTGTTTGCTGAACTCACCAGGGATCAGGGATGCATGTTTCCCAGAAAACCACTCTTTGTAAGACATCTGTAGGATGCAAACTGTAGATATTCCTGATAACTATTAACAGCATATCACCTACTAAGAGCATAGAGATATTATAGTGTTCTTAAAATCTACCCTCGTACCTTCTTTGTATAGAGGGAGGAAATAAAAATGCTTCTGTCCCTGTGTGGGGTTGAAGGTTAGAGCTTTAGCTTCACTGAAACATTGCCTGCACATTTCAGCAGGTAAAGACTGTGAGTGCTGATCATTCTCCAACACCCTTCACATGTCCTGCTGTGAAGGGCATTAACTCCTCCTGCCAGTGGCTGGGAAAACAGACCTGCATTGCCCAGCCTGGTGCATCCCTGCACCCCCAGGCTTTGCAAACACTAGAGTTTATTTTGGGGATTGAATTTGGAGACTTCAGGCATAGCTGCTGTGAGTTACCGTTATTTGCCAGTTTCAAGCTGGTTGCATTTAATTTCTCTACCCCTTTTGTTTTCCCTTTGAAGGAGGCACCAGAAGTGATCACTGACACCAGCAGGACCAGGTTTTCATTCACCATCCTCTGCACCACACAGTTCCACTCACATACATCCACCCAGAGGCACACAGGAAAACAGCACAGAGCAGGGCTAATTGCCATCTGGAAACCTGGGGTGCAAACTGCCCTGGTTAAATTATTTCTGTTCCAATCTCATGTTAGGCGCAATATTTTTATTATCCAATAGTAGTACACAAAATTACATGTATTGTGTTTTGATTTTTTTAGTTATCTTTCATTAAGCAATCATTGAGCATCAGGCATCAACAACTGCAGATTTTTTTCAAGTTTGTCAAAAAGCTTAATTATTCCTAGAACCATTTTTTTCCCCTGCTAATAAATTTATCTGTTTCTTACTCAAAATAAAGTCCATCCACTCTTGTTCTGCTCCTGACTCACTACTCTCCATTTTCTAAGAAGCTCTTCTGCACTGGAGATGGCTTGAAATCTCCTCATTTAAATCAAACAAATTTAGCCTTCAAACAAGCCTAGTTTAGTTTTGTTAGTTTTTAAATCTTGTCACTCTTGCTGTCCTCTGGATTCTTTTTTGTATTTATAATTCTGAAACTGGGACTCAAATCAGAAAAAAATATTTATAGCAGAATAACTATTTCCCACGTCCTATTAATGCCGCTCATTAAAACTTCCTTCAAGAAATTCTTTACAACTTTACAACAGCATTAACAACATCTACCTAATTTATGATCTAACACCAGTTCTTTCTGTGCTGCCCATTGAAATATTCCCCATTTTATTTCTCTGCATTCGATTCCCTTCAGCCCTGTAGATAGTATTTTTTTTATTTACCTTTATTTTAATGATTTTAAGCTATTTTAAAAGTAGCTCCATGTCACTGTATTCTAATCCTGTGCTCTGCAGTGTCTGTAACCCATCCCAGGCTGGTATCAATGGGAAATATCAGCAGCGCAGATTTTCCTCCATCATCCAAAACAGTGAAAATATGGACAAGAAGGCCCAAGGTTTGATGCCTGGGTACATTCCAGTGAAATGCTCTTCTAGCTTTACAGAAAACCATGAGTAAATTACTCTACTGCTTTTCAGGCACCTCTACACCCATTTTGAGAACATTGTACCTCTACACCTTTCGGGAAAAATTATTTGGAATGGTGTTGAAAGCCTTGCCAAAATTCAAGATATGTCACACCTACCACTTTTTATCCACTTGGCAGATCCCAACCTTTTACAGGGATGACACAATTTATACCTGACAAAGCCACAGGGTCTATTTTTATCTCCTTATTATGCTCCACAGGGTTATTAATTAATAGATCCATTCTCCTTTGGGCTATTGGAGTCAGCTTGACTGGCGGAACATTCTGTCACGTTTCTTCTGTCTTCCTCGTGGTTCATTCCCCAAGTGTGGTTCATTCTCACAGGTGATTTTACCCAGACACTCCTAAACTACGTATGTTTGACTTATCTACATATTTTATAGTGTTTTCTCCTCCCTTCTTTTCTCCAGGTCATCTGTCTCCTTGCTAAACTTAATCACTTTAATTAAAGGATCACAAACTTCTTTTAGAAGACTGAAATAAAGAATAAAAATTTTAGACTTTTCTCAGCCATCTTGTTTTTCCTTTCCACATCATGTAATTGGTTTCTTTTCTTTTTTCTTTTTTCTTTTTTTTTTTTTTTTGCCCTTCACATGTTCAGAATATATTTATAGTGGGGGTTTTTTTGTTGTCCTTTAGGTGACTTGCTGCAAGTTTTTCTGTGCCTCAGCTCAACCTCCCCTCTTTCCAAATTCTTGTGCATTCCTTCATGTTACCTTTGGAAACAGTCTGATCTCTGAGAGCTGAACCTTATGTAAATTTTTGCCCACACTAGAAAATACCAGAAAACCATCATGTCACAGAGTTTCCCCCACAGCATGTTCCAAGCAATCTGCTCACATGCACAAATATTTATGATTGCAGAAATATCCCACCTGGGAACCTGCCCTACCAGACCATACAATTCCACTGCAAAGAAAATTCCACTAATCTAAAAATCTGATCCAGAAGTGTATTGTGTTTTGTTGTTTGTTTTTTTTCCCCCTCACTGTGCCCAGTTGTATAATTGCCAACTCTTTTGTAAGTCAAAAAACATGATGAGCCAAAGCCACAAGGAAAGAACTCAATGAGCTATCATTTGAGGCTTTCACATACCATTCTTTATTTCGATAACACAATTTAAAATTATAGTGGTGAACAGGCATAAATGTCAAGCGTAATAGCATTTGGTGGCAAAATAAAACAGAAACTGGCAATCTAACTGCTGGGCTCTGCACTGGAGTCCTGTGATACCTTTTCCTATTCAGCTTTTACAGCTGTGGGGAAGGGCTGTCTGTCAATACAGCCGTGTGTTATTGTCAACCTATTTGTCCTTCCAATCAAACCAGCAGCAATTTGGGCTGATTGCTATGCAGCCAGAGTAATTTGGGCCCTGCTCTCCCAGACACGCTGGTGGCAGCTGCATTTCCATGGTTTCCTGCAGCACACCTGCAGAAGGACTGCAGTCCGATGGCTGCAGTGCTACAAAACACCATAATTAGACCGTATTTGTGGCTGAAATGGAACAGCTTAACTACAAAGGAACTGGGATTGGGCATTCATGGATAGCTGGGATGTTACCTGATGCAAAAAGGTGAGTGCTGCTACTTGGCATGCAAAGCAATCACTCTGAGTGCTTAGCAGGGTGGTGGATTTTACACCCACACACTGCAACCAAAAACCCCAGCCTGAAACAGGAAAGGAAATCCAAAACTCTCTCCGAGCATCCACGTGCTCCAGTGCACCTGCACAGATCCATTAGAGCCAGCCAGAAAGGGTCTGATTGCAAGAGAAAATCCTGTGCTTGTCTGTTATTTCCCACCCTTTGGTATCAGAGCAGCAGCACCCAGCAGTGCAGTGAATCAGAGCCTCATTTACCACCCACCGCTTAATGTGAGCTGTTGCCTGGGATTGCTTTCAAGGGTAGGTATTTGCTTTTAAACTGGGCTCTCAAACAACCCAGGGTGGCCAGACAAGGGCATTGGCATGTTGCAGAGGGAAGGGCATCTCCTGCCTTTAAAACTGCTACTGGGTTCCATCAGTTTTCAAAAATAATAAGGAAAATTAACCACATAACCCGGCCCTTCATTGGTCAGGGAGGTGGAACCCTCCTCACTGAGAAGTGGGGAGAGCAGCATGAATAAGTAAAAGGGGGTTCCAAGAGATTACAAAAAACCTCACTGGGTTTACAGGAATAACTCATTGACTGATAATTCATCACTGGGTATTAAAATGCTTTGTTTCCAATAAATACCCTATGTTCATTTGCCCTATGCAAAACGAAAGATGATCCTGAAAACAGCTGAAAGGAGCATTTTTCAAAACCTGTAAACACCAAAAATTGGTTTATTCCACAAATCCACACTGCAGGAAACAGCCTGACTTCATGCTTTTTTCATCCAGTTCACATATCGCTATACTTTTAAGACTACTACTGCTTCTGGGGTTTTACTCTGACCAGTGATAAATCCCTAAATGCAGTAGAGGTAGAGGAAGAAACAGTTCAAGGACTAAACAACTAAGCTTGATTTTCCAAGCAAATAGTCCTAGGTAACAAGGGGTTTTTTTTAAAAAAAAAAAAAAGAAGAAGAAACCTGTAATTATTTGATGTGGTGCACTCATAATAGACTTTGAGGCAATTATTAAAGAAAATTCAGATGGCCAGAGTTCATTTCCTGTGCAAAGCTCCCCCTCCCCTGAGGCTGCAGGCAATTGGGCTATGTAGCCTCAAGCACAAACCTCAATAACTTCATCTTTGGGGATTTCAACCCATTTGATCACTTTAATGGAAAAAGTGATGTGACACCTGTTTGTAATCACCCGGGTTTCCTTATGTAAGTCACTCGCTGCTGTATGAGAGGTGTGACCCCACACCCTGTTCCAGTTTGTGCCACAAACTGGGCCCCCATCATTTGAGAAACTTTGCATCTCTTCCTCTCAATATATGCCCTGGAAATAAATAATAAAGTGCTCAGCACTTCTCAAGAGTAATGCTCTGATGTGCAAACACGTATACCTTCTGCTCCCCTGTTTCTCTCCAGTGCCTAAAACCCAGGCAGAGACCTGAGAGAGCAGCAGGAGCCCAGCTTTGCACTAAAACTGAGTATTTGCAATGCTAATCCATTGGATTTTGCATCTTTTGCACCCTCTCCAATTGTAAGTGGCTTCTGGAAAGAGGCTAAAAGAAAGGCAGGTACAAACCTGGCAGAATGAAAACTATCAAGTAACAAGGGCTTGTTTAAAACAGAAATTATTCCAAAAACGGCTGTTCAAGAGAAGCTATTCCAAATAACTCACTATGTGCAGAGTCTTTTATATATAAATATACAAAGTGTGTTTCAAGGACCTACTTGTGTGGGTCACACTTTTGTGTCAACACAGAATACATTTGTGTATCCTGTACCAAGGACATACTTGTGTGTTCTTCCACCCACACTAAAATGGGCAAGACCTAACCCCACAACGGGCAGAAAAAAAAAACCCCTTGCTGATGTCTTCTTCTATTTTATTTCTTTTTATTTTGGATTTTTAGTGCATAGACAGAACTTGGAGCATGCCCTGAGGTCCAGAAGAAGCCACTGCCACAATGTGCTGGCCCACATCTAAACAATATTAGACATAGCAGAAGAAGCCTGGAGCTGCAGCATGGCAATGGCAAGCATCATGCCCTGCCAGGAGCCTGGCAGATTCCCACCCTTCTCATATGGGGATAAACAGCTGTAGGATGAGCAGCTTGAGATCAATCTACCTGAGAAGCCAAGAGGGGGGTAAATCAGCAGAGAAATCTTCTGCTGTGATGAGACTAGTGAGACTCAGGAACAGAACCAGCCATGGGCCATTCCTATCTGAGCACCTTCTCTTTGAGGCCTGATCATGCCATGTTGTGGTTTAGCCCCAGCTTGGTGGGATGAAAAAGTAAAACCCATGGGCTGAGATAAGAAAAGTTTAATAACTGAAATACAGTAAAATATAATATTAATATAATAGTAATAATAATAGTATTAAGAAGAAGAAGGGAGAGAAGTAAAACCTAAAAGAAAAAAATGATGCATTATATAACTGCTCACCACCTGCTGAGTGATACCAAACCCATCCTGAACCATGATCAGCCTCTCTCCTGGGTAACTCACCCATACTGGGCATGGGGTTCTATGGGTTGGAATATCCCTCTGGCCATGTTCCCACCCAGCTTGTTTTTGCACTTCCTCCATGGCAGAGCATGAGTCACTGAAAATTCCTTGGCTTAGGGTAAGCACTACTTGGCAACCCAAACCATCAGTGTGTTATCAACATCATTCTGAATCCAAAACACAGCCCTTCACCAGCTTCTGAGAAAAAATGAACTCCATCACAGCTGAAACCAGGACACACTGACAAGAGCTTGCCTGCGTATCATATTTGTGTAAGGCTGTCTGTACCTCGTAGCTGACAGGAAACTAAACTGCTTCTGTCGTTTCTTTATTTCATTTTCCAGCAATTTTCCACCAGTGTATGTGGGAATTTAAAAGAGTGACAAACTCATTTTGGGTTTGTGCTGCAAACCTGATCAGCCGAGGTTTTGCTCACATACCACGACTGTCTGAAGAGATTTGGCAGAGACTCAGATCCAGCTGGTGCTGGATGAGGCTTGGGCAAGTGATGCACTTTCCAATTGACCTGATAAACTGCCAGTCTTGGATGGCTGCATTTTGTCTAATTTGCAAGAACTGCTACACAGAGTTGGAATGTATTGGAATCATAAATTGGAATCATAAAGTCTGGCTTTCTGAAGTCTTCGTTTCTACAGGTACCTGATTTTGCATTTGGATTCTTCTTGATGAAATGTTTTGTTTCCCTAATCCAAAAGACACTATGATTACAAACTAAAAGATAGAAATCATTTGATACTAGATTCCATAAAAGAAAACAGGAAACACAACCTTGTGTACAACAAGCACTGTTCTTCCATCCTGCCTTTCTCCTTCTGAACATTGGGTTTCACAAAGACAGGACTCTTCTTGTTCCCAGCACATTTTTAGATAGCATGAATAATATGGATCAATATTCACAAAGAGCTTAGCTCTAAATATTTCTGCACTTCATTTTATTTTTTCTGCCTACTACAGATAGGTATTTTGTTATCTATTTTTTACAGCTCTTTCATCCTTCCTCTTGCCCACTGACTTGGCTTCTACCTGCATCTCTACCCTGTCTATATTTCTTTGTTGCTTTAATTCTTTAGATGAAACCTTTAAAAACTTTTAAACCTTTAAAACTGAGCTCTTTGTATTTCTTAACATCTTAGAGTGACATAGAAAGCAGCAGAAGAGGTAGAAGTTTATTTTGGAGTTTCAACAGAACTATCTGGAAATTTTTAAGTTGTTTTTTTTTTTACATGAAAATTCTGTAAAAAACCACATTGTTGCCTGCACTTCACATTTTGACAGACAACATCCAGTGACATCTGCTCAAGGGAAGTCTTGGGAATAAATGACTGGCTTAAGAAAAATGAAAAACCTAGTGGCAAGGACAATTCTCCAGGTCACAACTTGCCTGCCAGTTGCTACTTTTCCATGGTAAAACTTCATTCCCCAGTCTGAAGGAATGACCCAGCCACACTCAAACAGGAGTGATTGAAATTATATGACGTGAGACATAAGACCAAGCACCTGTAAGCTGAGCTCAATGTGATGCACTCTCCAGGAGGCCTCACCTTGTACCTGCTCGTGGGTGATGCAATGAGCAAAAAGTGTTTCATGGAGAAGATGACTGATGAGCTGAGGGTCCCTGTGAACAGGCCTTTGGGCTGACTGTAACATACAGGTCATGATCTAGTATGTCCTGTTAATTTAAACTAAATAATTTAAGGGTATTGTTCGGCTTCAGTTCTCTGGTATTTGACTGCCTCACCATTTGCAACGTATTTATTCTCTCCAAGACAAAAGGAACTGGTATTTGCTCTTTGAAGGGTGAAAAACAAGGAACTGAGAAATTTTGTGCACTGATCAACACTTGTAAAAACACTGAAATGGAGCACAGGGACTAATTTACTCACAACTAGAGGCTGTCTGGCCTGCAGGAGCACCTCTATCCATTTGCAAGAAAGAGAGGCACGGGAGCTGTAAGCCCCTTCTTGCAGCACCTGAGCAGACCATTCCTTTGAGTCTTGGCACTTGTTCCCCCTCCTTGCTCATCCCAATGATGCCCTTTCAACGCACACTCTGGAAAAGCTTTTAATGTGCACAATGATTGGAAAGAAAGCAGAAATCTCAGACAAGAACAGACGTGCAGAAAAGTGAGTAATGATTTTGTGCAGCTTTGATTTATTGACTTAGTGGAAGTTATGTATGTATGGTTACTTAACGCCTGTGGCTGGCTGAGCAAATTTGTTACCTAATTCAGAGTGCTTATTGCTGAATGGTCATTATGTTGCTGTAGGCTTAATTAGCTGGTGGGTGGACTACGGGTTTTAATATAGATGGAAGGGGGTTTTTTGTTTTAAGAAGCAAATGTTTTATTAATTTCCTTTTTTTGCATACTGTCTCAGTATCGACTATAAAAAATGTCAGAACATACTAAATTTTTCCTGCCATGGCCTTTTTCACTAATAGTCATTTTATTTTCTTAGACTATTCAGAAATATTCTCTCTGAATCCCTATCCAGATACAGTTAAAAAAAAAAAAAAAGGATTTTTGAATGCATTTTTGTCATCAGAGCCTTTCACATTTATACTTAGTTGAAACCTTTCAAGATTTGCACTGAGCTGATTTGATGGTGGAGTGTCAGCCCAGCCAACAGACTCTGCTCTGGTCTGAGGGCATGCTCAGTACAGGCCAGCTGATGAGCTTAATGAGCTGACAGCCCCCTTTGCTTCCTGATTTTCATGTTTCTATTTAAGTGTGTGACTCAAACCTGCAATATTTTCACCATGACCCACGTCCCCATGACATTTAAGGGACAGTCACTCAGGCTGCAGGTGGTTTGTGATTTATGTCTCAGCAAATGGAGCTATTCAATTTCCCCTGCATCCAAGACTTCATTACATAAATCCTGAACTAAACTCCTCTTTGTCAGAAATTAGACCCTGAGCTACCTGTCTGGAGAATATTTACCTTTGCAGCAGCAGGAAGGAGCAACTTGGAACAAAATTTTAAGCTGCTGAGGTATTCAGAAGGGTCTAGAAAACAGCTCAAGGAATCTCTTTCCCTCTCAAAGGCAGGCACAAATGCATCTGATGCAGCGTCCCCACAGGTGATGACCACTGGTCCCACATTTCCCAGGAGCATCCTTAGCTGGCTCACAGAAACCATAAGGAAGGCCCTTGGCATGTAGATAATTTTGTGCTTTATTTATCAGAAACTTTGCCCTTCTGCGACTCCCCTCACCACAACCCTGATGATGAGAAGATCACAGTGCTAAAATTCTAAAATCCATCTGCATCTCCTCACCAGGGAACTCAGGACAGCATTGTGTCCCCTCAGCAGCTCTCTCCAAGGGAGAACAAAAGCACAGGGAATGTCACCATCTCCCCCAAGGCTGGCCTGTGGTGGGCAGCAGGAAAGACCAGGACATGCACTCTGGAGGCACAGTATTAAATATGAGGATAGTTTCTCCATGGAATTCACAAGCACCTCTGGACTGGCTCTGCACCAGTCCTCACTGCTGGGCTTTGCTTCAGTGAGTCTCAGTTCCATTTTTGGCTCCCAACTGACTAAGTGAGCACTAAAATATCAAAAGATTTGAAAAAATGCTGCTCCTTTTTATACTGTGTCACTTCTTTTATTACTATGTATCATTTAGCATTATGTATTTGCCACCAGTGCATCTGGTAGCAATTACTTTGCTGCTGTAGACATTTCCTATTACCTGATGTAGACATTTTCTATTACCTTCTCCTCAGTGCAAGCCACTCTTAACAGTGCAAAAGGTGTCAAGGAATCTGAGTTCTGACCCATGGGGTTTCCTGGAAAGCACTGAAGTGGTTAATTTATACAGCTCCAGTAAGAATCAGAGTGCTTGGCAACAAGAATATCATATAAACTCTCCTCAGCACAGGTAGTTAATTGAGTCTTGCAAATTTTACTTGCCTGCTCAGCTGGGATGAGTAATTATTTTTGATGGACGAGTAAATTGCCATTAGTATTTCCATCCTGCTAAAGCTGGAAGATTAGTCCTTGTGGCTGAGCTGATAAATTTCCATTACAGTTTTGCAAGTCTGAGTGAATGGATGTAGCTGCACTTTCAAACCCAGACACAAAATCTGTCCTTATAGGTGCAGCCTGAACCCTTAATCAAACACAGAGCCTCTTCAACAGGCAGCAGGAGTGAACCCTGCAGAAACACTGACACCTACTCAGCTCAAGGTCTTGCTGTTTAATAAGGAATAGTCATTATCTGAAATGCTACACAGGCTAACATACCATGAGTACCTACACCAGGACTGTATTTGCTGTGCACCTAAAGCCCCTGTTTACTTCATTCCCAAATGAGGCTTGATCCCAGGAATCCCATCTCCTCCAGCTGCCCTCAGCTGTCTCCTGAAATGCCTCTCAAATCATTACTGCTTTTGTCCCTGATTTCAGTGCTAATGGCTCCAAGCACCCAATATCAGCTGAACCCCAGCACTCAGTGGAGGTGGGATACAGATGGGCCACTTGCCAGAGAGACTGAAAAGCTGATGGAGGACACAAACCTTTCCACAGAACAGGCAGGAGAGGTCATGGGTGAGGAGCTGATTGCAGGAAAAGGACTTGAAGATTGCATTAGCCATCACAGTTCTTTAAGAAAAAGTCTTTCTAAAAGAAACTTTTGGCTTGAGAAATAGTAATAAGGACCAGTTCCTAAGATTACACAAACACTTGGAAGGGAAGGGGTGTCACAGCAGGGACAGCACAAAGTAGCTGGGAAAACTGGCATTAGGTGTCTGAATTTGATTGCAGCAGATGTACCTGCCCTCATTGAGACATTCTCCAGCAGCTTCCCACCGTGCAGAAGTCTGCCCTGAGATTCCAACACTCCCACCAGCATTCACAAGCATGGAAGAAAGCTTTAAATAGACTACACAGTCACATTTGTGCCCTGTGCATCAGAGGGCACACCACAACCCCTCACTAAGGCAAAGGCAACTCTGGAAATGGTGGTTTGCACAACCAGGTGAGGCGAGGGAGTCAACGCCTTTGTCCCCACACTGAGCTCCTCACCCCTCCTGCTGAATTCCTACACCAACAGGTCCATGTGCCTTCTGTGAGGGCTCTCTGTGATCTCTGATAAAGGAGGGTCAGATGGCTGCACTGGCAAAAAGCTCTTGCTGAATTTTAAGCTGCATCTTATTCTGGAGGGCTCTTGCAGGAGACTTGTTACAGAGTCCTTACAGCCCTTATGTTCTCTAAGATGCTTTTCATGCACTCCATGTTCCTCCGTTCTTCTTTGTTAATAAGGACTCAGGAAATCACTGCCAGGTTTCTCATACCCTTATTAACAAGTGGATGCAGTGACATTGTTTAATTATTAAATAAACCTGCAGTCTGAAAGTAGCTGGAGACAGAGAAGGACAAAAAATTTGCGCAACACTTTTATCAGATGCATCACTTTTATCAAATGTACTGAAAAATGGCAAGTAAATCTGTCTGGCAAAACATCTGATCAGCGTATGATACAAAAGGCAGATATTAGCTAGATTTTTACAACTGGTTTCACTGACATTTATGGATGCAATAGAATGTGGAGGCAATAGGAAAAGATTCTTTGGAAAGTATTTAAAATTTAAATTGTAAAGCACTTTATTTGGGGAGAAAATTACCAGTAATTTTAACAGCTCCAATTCCTGTCTACAGCAAAAATAACTAAAATAAAACAAAATAAATTAAATAAGCATCCCCTGGCCACTACTAATATTTTCTCTTCCCTTTCCACAGCGTTATTTAATTGTGGTTTATACCAACTGCAATTCTGTCCTACTAAGGTAGAAAGATGCAGGCTCACATGCTTACACATCAATGTCCTGGCAGATAAAGTACATTATGGGGCACTAAAGCTCAAAGGAGGAAATGAACTTTTCATTTGAAGCTAAAATGAATTTTATTTGCACGTGTCAGTGTAGAGTGATGCTGTGCTACTCCCAAAGCAGAGAGGTGCAAACACAGGAACAGGCACAGCACCCTAAGTTTTTTTGATTACATGGGACAAAAATGATGACTGTTTCTGCTGCCTTTCGAAGAGCATCAGCACACACCTGCCTGCTGTGCTTCTGAAAAACCTCCTGCCAACTATTTCTAAATCATGGCAAGGCATTCCTATGAGGAGTAGCTGAGGGATCTGGGGTGTCTAACCTGGAGAAAGGAGACTTGGGGGTTTCTTATCACTCTCTGTAACTCCCTGAAAGGAGGTTGTGGGGTGGTCAGGGTCAGTCTCTTCTCCCACGTAAAAAGCAAGAGGACAAGGGGAAATGGCCTCAAGTTGTGCCAGGGGAGGTTTAGGTTGGATATTAGGTAAAAATTCTTCACCAAAAGGGTTGTCAAGCATTGGAACAGGCTCAAGGGAAGTGCTGGTCACAAGTCCTGGAGCCTGTAGATGTGGCTGTACACATGGTTTAGTGGTGGACTTGGCAATGCTGGGCTGACTTGGTGATCGTAGAGAACTTTTCCAACTTCACTGATTCTATGGTTCTGCAGGGACACATTATTTATTAATTGCAAGATGAAGTGCGTTGAAATGTTGATGAAATTTCCATCAAATGCATAGAAAAGGGGACACAGATATTCCCTCAAATTACTGCCTTACTGTTGAAAGAAATCCCTTCCTTGGGTTTTTTTTTTTTTTTTAATTTCTGTTTACCATGGAATGCATCTGCATTCCATCACATCACAGATGCAACCTAAACAAGTGAGAGCAGTCCCAGGCTTTGAAAGGATATGCACTCTCCCACCTTCACTGCATCTCCTAAAGCCACCAACTTTCATATTTCTTTCACCTTACCAATTCTCCAAACAACCACCCACACATCTTTATTTTGACTTACCAAGGTAAGAACTTATTCAGCCATACATGACTGAGGGAATTTATCATCTGGCTTAAGGCTGCAATTCAAGACCTTCTCAGAACATAAAAACACAGCAATATTTTATTGAACACCTTTCCCAGCAATCTATGCAAATATATACATTGCCCCTTGGGTTACTTTTTTTTTTTTTTTTTTAATTTTGTTGCAATCATGCATCAGTGGCATGAAGAGATACAGTCTAATAAATGTGCTGGATCAGAATTGTTCTGACAAGGTTCAGTGTAATAAATATATAATGAAAACAACACCTTGTTAATCACCAAAACACATTCCCTTACAGACACCAAGGCTTAGACTGGCTTATGGGCAGCATAAGCCCAGCTGGGTTTGACAAAGTATTGAGAAAAGAGATCATTAGTTTTTCAGAGCCATAAATCTCACATATCCAATTTTTAAGCCACTGACAAAGTATCTCCATGGAGTGACTAAATTTTTCAGAGGGCATAATTTCCCAAGGTCTAGTTGCAAAACTGCAGGAATCATAAAAAGGACCCCAAAATGCTAGTTTATTTTATGATTTATTATTTAACTTGTAGCAAAATTATTATCTTCCTGAACTAAAGGACTGCACCTCTGGTCGTGCCAGCAGGTAGAAAATGAACACTATCTATTACTAAATCAAACCAACAGGTTAGAGATCACCTGGAAAGGGAATTTAACATGGCATGTGAGGGACACCCATCCATCCCAGCGAATGTGAAACCAACCTCCGTGGAGCTAAAATTAATGGCAGTAACCAGCTCTAACAACAAGTGGAGACAGAAGAGCCAAGATGTCACAGACAGTGTGGGGGATAGGAAAAGAATGACACTGGGATTTGCTCAAGTGGCTCTCAAGTGTCTTGAGACTAAACCCTCATGGATGGGGGAATGATGAAAGGTCCCACAGGAGCCCAGTGTAAACACAGGTAAAGTGATGCACAAAGAAGAAACGACCCTAAAGTTTACATAGAGAATGATGGGTTTTGAGTAATTAGCACTCAGAGGGGAGAGCTTGGGTTAAAACAAACAGATCTATGAAAATGTCAGCTGGTGATCAGGATCAGTCAAGGATGCAAGTCAAATGCTGCAAGTCATTAGGCAAGGAACAGGAAACAGACCAGAAAAAACATACAGGACAAGGGTCCAAAGAAGGTGTGGAATGCAAAAGATGAGCAGGGAATGCTTGTTTGTTCTATCTTCCAATATGGTAATTATGCACCATTGCATATAATGCCCTAAAAAGGGGCATGGATTCAAAAGCTAATGGACAAATTAATAAAAGAAAAATAAATTTAGGACTGCTAAAAAGATGGAGAGGTCTGGTTTATGAAATTGCTAGAGGCTGCAAAGATGTACTTGAAAATAACTAAGAGCATGTTCAGGAAATTTGAAAATCTGTGAATTTAAAGATACTTGGTTAATATTTAAACAACCAAACCATAAAAAACTGTGTTGTTTGTTAAAGTATTCTTTTAAGAATTTATTAATCAGACACTGAACAGGAAAAACACTGCAATCATAATTTGCAGAGGATCTGGATACAGAAATGTGTTTTGTACTCAACGGCAAAGACAAATACACAGGAGACAAGGCTGATCTGAAAACAGCCTGAGAATAGAAGAAAGGGCCAAGTTAATTGGATAAATTTATTTTAATTGCTCATTGATCCAACTCCAGCTACACCATGGTACAGCATTCTATTATTTCCTCTTACCTTATTGTGGAAACTCAAGCAGTTTGATGTAGAGTCATGATCATCAAGGGAATAACGTTTTGGCTGGGCTATTTTATTCCCTCAGGGGAAAAAAAGTGTTAGCTAGCTGTATTCTAATGGCTTTAGCCCTTGTTATGCTTTATACTTGAGTTCTGGACTGCCATGCCAACAGATAACCCAGAACTCCATCAAAGTGATCAAAATTTATGACATGGCAGTGTGCTTCTAAAAGTGTCAGTTTGCTCTCTTAAATCATCCCTAAGCTCCAACAACTTCTCAGCAGAAAGCTCTAAAAGTTGTTCATGTTGTGCATTATAACCTTGCTAAATATCACCAGGCTTAGAAATCCAAAAATATCAAGCTACCAGCAGCACCCTCATTTATATGTCATAGAAACAGATTGGTTTGGGTTGGAAGGGACCTTAAAGACCATCTAGTCCAACCCCTCCTGCCATGGGCAGGGACACCTCCCACTATCCCAGGTTGCTCCAAGCCCCTTCCAACCTGGCCTTGGACACTTCTAGGGATGGGGCAGCCACAGCTTCTCTGGGCAACCTGTGCCAGGGCCTCACCACCTTCTCAGTAAACAATTTCTTCCTAACATCTAATCTAAATGTGACATCTCTCACTTTAAATCCTTTACGCCTTGCCCAATCACTCCACGCTCTTGCAAAAAGTCCCTCTCCAGCTTTCTTTTAGCCTGTTTAGGCACTGGAAGGCTCTCTAAGGTCTCCCCAAAGCCCTCTCCTCTCCAAACTGAACAACCCCAACTCTCTCATCCTGTTTTCATAGCAGAGGTGTTCCAGCCCTCTGAGCATTTTTATGGTCTCCTCTGCGCTTGGTCCAACAAGTCCTTGTCCTTCCTATGTTGGGGACCCCAGGTGGGATCTCTTGAGAGCAGAGTAGAGGGGCAGAAACCCCTCCCTTGTCCACTCTGGTTTTGATGTGGTCCAGGACATGATTGGGTTTCTGGGCTCCAAGAACCCATTGTCTGCTCACACTGAGCTTCTCATCAGCCCACACCCCCAAATCCCTTCACTCAGGGGTGCTCCCAATCCATTCCCCACCCAGCCTGTGTTTGTGCTTGTTTTCACTTAAGGATTTTGCCAGATAGTGACTCACAACAAAAATTCTTCTGCTACACAAGAGCTGTAGTTCTTTTCCTAAAACTGTCTGGGCAGATGACAACTCTCGATCCCTGTTTTTGTTTAATGGAACCCGTGGGGAAAACATTTTCAGTTTAGCTCTTTCCCTGCTAGCCAAGCAGCAAAATGAGACTTTTTCCAGGAAAGTGATCATAGGAGTTACCCTTGAAGCTCTCTCTGACTCACCCTCTTATTTACATGTCCCCCAACACAACACAAAATACAGTGAAATATCATCTTTTTAGTTAAAAGGTGGGATAGCTCTTAAATAATGATCCCAAATATGTGGTAGGGACAGGGGAGGGACCCGGTGTTGGAGGATGGCATTGAGCAATGTAGGATCACTCATTTCATTTAAAGAAGCAGAATTCTTCAAAAAATGGGTATTTATAAACTCCTGATCTGTTAATAAGCCATTAATCTGCAGGTGTTTAGGAATACCTCCGTGGCACTCAACCTGAAGGACAGCAAGAGCAGCACTCCTTTCTTTGTGAGAAGCAGCCCTGACACCGACACCCTTCCCCTGACTCCTTGGGACATTATTGATAGCACCTACATAGCTCTTGTTTCTGCACCTCTTTTCTATGTCATCACAAAACTCCTCTGGAGGCTGTAAAAAAAAAATTCCTTTTTGGACATAGCACATAGCCTGCACTTTCCATAGCAATGAAATCTGCAGAAAGACTGCTGAAGATAGCCCAGGGGAATTTCCAGTCCCTTACAGCAGTTTCCCAACTACCACTGACAGATGTTTGTTTTCTTTGTTCTGAATTGTTCTCGTCACAAAAAGTACTCCATATTCTCTCTTAAAGCCATGTATATAATTATAAAGTTTCTTCTAAAACCTAACCAACATATTACTGTTGCAAATTAAAATTTCTCAGTAGAAAACTATTACAAAAAAAGCCTTTTAATAGCTAAGACACTTAAATTTTTTTCTCTTCAGTTTTCTCTTTTTTTCAATTAAACAAATACAGTTTTTCAAATTTCTTTCATGTTCCTCAACCCTTCTGGGTTCATCTGGACTCCTTCCAGCTTCCCTAATTTCCCTCCAAGCATTAGGCCCAGCATTCAATTTCAGACTTCTCTGGTACCAAATAGAACTGAATAATTACTTCCCAAAACTTAAATACAACCATCAATATACCCTGGAATAAGTATCACCATTTCTGCACTTGCACACATTTTGGATCTATATTTAACTTGTCAGCAACCATCTATAAAAGCCCCAAACCCCCTTTCCTGCAGGGAGCTGCTTAGCCAGTTTTTCCCCATTTTGTCCTGGTGTCAAATGACTTTCCTTCCTAACTATAATACTCAGCATTTGTTTTTCTTGACTTTTATCATATTGATTTCACACTGTAACTCACATTTATCACGATCATCTGAAATTCTATCCCTGTCCTCTTTGAGAGTGCTTGCAATTACCAATTTTGCTAACTTTAATTGTACTCCTTCTTCCATTATCCAAAATGCTTAGAGAACAAATATGCAGGTATAGTGCACGAACTCTCCTACTCATATTAAAATATCAGCCTTTGAAAAATGACTGCAAGCATGTGGAAATCTGCAGAAAGATATAATCATTGTATTTAAAGAAAAGCACATACACACAAAAGAAAAAAAATCCTCAGTTCAAAATTTCAGCAATTCAAAGCCACTTTTCCCCAGTTCCTGCTTCCAGGGGTACTTGTAAAAGACACAGCTGAACCCTTTGTAGGGGTCTTACAGTGGTCTTTACATGCTGACACACCACTCCCAAGGGAAACTGGCATTTAAACTGGGCAAAGTCATAAATTCCAGATAGACACTAACATTAAGTTGGAGTCCTGTTCTACGTGCATCAATGCAAAGGAAAACAAGTTATCCAGCACATGCAAACTGCCCATACAGACTGAGCAATAAGCTTATGTCTAAATTACTCAAATCTGCTTAAACAAGTGGTAGCCTGTTACTGATGTGCCTACTTCATTATTTCACACAGGAATATAAGTCCTCACTCTTCTCACATGTATTGTCAGCTATCCACTAAAAAAAAATTGTGAAGTTCAATGTACACCTATTTGCCAATTTGGAAACAAAGAGCTGTGAAACATGACATGACTTTGCAAATATTAATCTTCCATTTCCAAATATTATCGTAAGATGAATGTCCTGAGCATTTCTTTAAATTCACTGAGCAGGCTCAAATTCTTCCTCAACTTGTCTGATCAGAGACAGATTTCCCTATCAGGTCCACCATTCCAGGCATGGAGTGAACACAGTGTGCCCATTTAGGGCCCTCATGAAGCTACAGCCCCACAGCATCTGGCAGACTGATGCAGTATTTATCCTCATCACATTCCCAGGAGGTAAGGAATGCTGTTACCCCACTGTAACAGTG
The DNA here is from genome assembly GCA_024734555.1 of Trochalopteron elliotii. Lineage (NCBI taxonomy): Eukaryota > Metazoa > Chordata > Aves > Passeriformes > Leiothrichidae > Trochalopteron > Trochalopteron elliotii. Next base: position 127,136 of record JANPWX010000094.1, on the reverse strand, counting down.
CAGGACTGGAAGCCCAATAGATGAATAGCTGCCCATCCATGCAGTAGAGCTCAGGATAATGAGTCCCAAAGTTGGTGTATCCTGAGTCTGCTCATGAGTCCCCTGAGAAATGTATTTTTGGGTGAACCATCACTCAAACACAATGTCCTGCTTCAGCAAGCAGCTTTTGCACCACTGTGGCAGCCACCAGCAACATCGGATCCACAGCTCCCACTGGTTGTGGATTTCTCCTGTATTCACAGCTTTACCTGCCAGCACAGTCTAAGTACTGTGTATTCTCAGCTCTTATCTGGGTTAGGGTCACTGGAAAAATGTGGCAGGATCTGATACTGCTAATGCTGCAGACATTTTCAGGAGTTACTCACAGAGCAGCAAAACTCAGCCACATCCCTGGTGTGACCAAAGAGAATAGCTCATTTCAAAATATGCCCATGGGTTAAAAAGCCAGTTCAAATAGTTAACTTTTATTTAACAGTATTTTCCACCCTGAATATCTCAGTTTGTACATCACAGAAAATCCAGCTCAATGCTAATGCACAACTCTTTAAACACTGCAGCATCAGTCTGGTGGAATGAGAGAAGTGTAACAGGCAACTTCTGCAGCTGTCATTTTTTCTAGTAAAGAAAGAACTCCCCAAAATCAGGTGGTTTGGCCAAAAGAACCTGCAACAATAACAAGTCACCTGCTGTGCTGCATCCTTTTGATCAAACTTCATGGCATTAACCAGCCTCGCATTCCTGCTCCATGCAGTGATTGTGGTAAACAATTTTGTCTAAGGGTACTGCCTGCACAGAGATACATCTGCCTAGGGCAGGGCTGAAGCAACAACAGGGTTGGCAGAGGTGTGCATAAGTCAAAGAGCAACCAACTCACAAAAAAAACAACCAATCAACCAACCAAATGAATTAAAACAACAAATAAAAGGAATCACATGGGAAGGAAACATTCTATGTCAATATAAGGCAGACAGGACAAATCCAGTCCTGATGTAGCCTGTGCTGCAACAGTGTCCTCAGTTATCTGCATCCAACGCATCCTGAAATAGAAAATCAGAGAAGCAACTACGATGCCAATAGCTCCATGTGAGGACAGATCAGTGACACCCTCATCACACCCAGGCCTGCACAGGAAACCTCCAGACTCCTCTTCTCCTTCCCTACTCCCACAAGACTCCAGAACCTCTCTGCTCAGCATCATTCCCGCTGAATTCCGTCCTCGCTGGGGCACAGAGGTCTGCTTGCAGCAACACCCACCTCCATGAGCAAAACAGAGAGATTTCTAGTTGCACAAGAAACTTTTTAGCCTTCTCCCAATGGACAGCAGGACATTTTCATCCAGATTTACTGGCTGCTCTTGGCCACACATGATGTATCTCTGAGATCTCACAGAATCACAGAATTTTTAGGTTGGAAGAGACCTCCACCAAGTCCAACCCATGCCCTAACACCTCAACTAAACCACCAAGTGCCACATCCAGTCTTTCTTTAAACACACCCAGGGATGGTGACTCCATCACCTCCCCGGGCAGACCATTCCATTTATCACTCTTTCCGTGAAAAACTTTTTCCTAATATCCAACCTGTATTTCCCTTGGCACAGCTTGAGACTGTGTCCTCTCGTTCTGTCAGTTGCTGCCTGGAGAAAGAGACCAACCCCCACCAATATCCTATCACCCTTGCTGCCTCACAAGGAGCAGGGGCTTGTGAGCTGGCTGGAGCCTGGGTGTGTTGGGTTTGAATATTTGAATATTGCCACCACCACAGCACACTCAGGGCACTGAGTGCCCATCCCAGCCCACCTACCTGTTTCACTGGAGCTGCCTCCTCCACAAAGAAGTCTTCCATGGCTGCAGCTGCTCAGGTCTGTGCCAGGAACCGGGGCAAGGGGCGGGGACAGGGGTGGAGGGGAATCCTGGAAACTGGCACAACCTAGATACACTGGGCTGGCCGAGTAACCAATGCTTAAAAAAATCTTAATTAACTACACAGAACCCAGCAAAATTCCGAACTACTCAGCTGGCTCTGAGGTTGGTAAGGTTTTTTTTAAGTGCTGATTACTCCAATGAGGCAGAAGGTACTTTCAAAGGCTCTTTGCTCTCTGCAGAGAAGCAAGCAAGGATGGCAGCCATCCTTTGAAGACACACCACCAGCAGCCAGCAGCGTGCCTTGGAATGAAGCTGAAACAAGACCAGAAGGTGTTTTTTATCAGCAGTGCTACCTAAAAAGGGGCAGTTATTTAACCATCCCAGTGCTACAGTGAGGTTTAGAAGAGATGTTGGAAGTTCAAATGTCCCTCTGGAGCAATGGCAGGTGGGGAAAGTGAGACAGAGGCATCCTGCAAGGACACTCTGAAGGTGGACAGGCTGTGTAAAGGCTGATCAAGGGCCATCAGTTATGGCTCCATATGGGTCAAGAGCTTAGAGTGACTCCAAAGGGAAGAAATTCCTATGAGGACAACAGCTCAGGCACTGCCTTCTCCCCTGCAAAAACACTGCAGGCTGTCCCCCTGTGGCTGGGACACATCTCCATGGCACATCTAGCAAAATTCCCCACTGATTCCTAAGGGTCACCCTAGGAAATCTGGATCCTTAGGAAATAGGATCAGGCCTGCAGGCACAGAAAAAAAAACAACTCTCTGGTGAACATCAAGTCTCGTCATAGTAGCTAGAGGTTTTCATAATTCACAAGGAAAGTATTTAAAATAATCTGAGCAGTTGTAAAAAGCAGCAGAGGATTTCTGACATAACAGAAATCTGTTCCCCAAAGGGCATGGATTTGGAAAAAGAAGTTATTAATTGAAAAGTGATGTAGGATGGAGAGTCATATAACTGGTGAAGGGGAAATGCACTTCAGATCTTCACAGAAACAAAATGAGTTGGAATCTCTCAGCTTCTCACATCATAGCTTTCTTCCTAGCAATCATATTGGGTTTTTTTCTTGATGCAAGTCGAGAAAACAGACTTTGAAAATTCAAGAAACTTCAAGAAACTTTATAGAAAAATAAAATTACTCAGAAACTTTTTTTAAAACTACTACATTACAATCAGACATCAAAAGCAAACAATACTGGGTTCATTGCTAATGAAATGACCTTAAAAATCTACATTTCATTAAACGTGGTATGCAATAAAATGCCACAGGGGAAACATTATTTTATTTAGTAATATCAAAAGCTGTCATTTTCTGCAACAACCTGGGGCTATAGAAAACCATATTTCCATGAATAATTAGCATTTGGCATTAAGAAGTATTTTATCAAGAAAGCTGCAATAGCTCTAAGTAGCCCAAGCAGAAATGTTGGAGAGTATTAATGAAAAGTTAAGGTGACTGTTGATCTTATCTATTAATTTGCCTTTGTAGAATTAAAATCAAAACCTTTTCATTGTAGTCAAACTTTGTCTTAGTATTAATGAAACTGAAGCCATATGAAAAGATGTGTAGAAGGAGGAAGAAAGATGGAAAATATCATCAAGAAAAACAACTATTTGCAACATTCTGACTTGAAAATGGCACTTTTCTGTGTTATTAAATAGCCCAGCTCATTAAATCACGTAAGCAAATTCTTAATTTTAAGGATACAAACTTTTCGGACCCACATTAATCTGCTCTCTAAGCAAAAAAGCAAAATTTCATGATCTTATTGCCTTTTTCACCTGTTTGCAATTAATAATTCCTTTCTATTTCTGTGAGCTGGGGCCAGAAAAAAAGAGTACCATTTATAGCATATTACCTGATGGCATTTCTAAAGGACTTAGCACAGGAAATTATTAGATATCAGTTTCCCTGCAATAACTATACACAATTTCACTTTTATGACCTGGCACTCAGAGGTAAATGTAAGGTGAGCTAAGTTAATCAAGCCTGGGCTGATTGAGTGGTACCTGGAGCAAAAGGGAAACAAGCTGCCTCACAGAGCTGATGGTGGAGCAAGACAGGTTCACATCAACAACCCTGAACCAGCTGCCCTGAGGCAAATCCTGTAGTGCAGTAACAGGTTCACATGGCAAAGCTTCACAAATCAGGAAGGTTAATACATTCATCAACTGTAAAGGATGTTTAAAGTCATTTATCCAGAGATCCTGATGGCTGCAGGTCTTCTCTGAATTTGAGTTCTGTTTGAATTGGACAAGCCATTAGTCCTGCCTAAAAAAATCCCAAACAGGAGTTCATGACAAAATTCTTTGCAATTTTTTCACCTAGCAGAGTACACCTACCTGCCTCCTTTGGAAATCTTTCCCTACCTTCAGTTTTCTTTACTCTGCTCTATTTACCTCTCTTTCAAGCAGATCAGAGAGATGATGCAATAGAGCCCTGAACTTCCACTTCAACAAACAAATATTTCAAACTCACTCAACTTTTTACTCAACTCAAATATTTCAACTCTCACTCAAGTGAGACATATTTTTCCTTTTCTTATGCAACATCAGAAAACCTCTTGATCATCTTCATTGTGCTCAACACTTTTTGAAACATGGGCACTATTCACACATGAAATTTTTAATTAACAATCTCATCAGGATCAGTCAAAATCTACTGTAATTTCCTTCTTATTAAAGGGTCAAATGCATGTGAACATTTTTGAACACAGTAATGCACAGGGAGCTTGTTCTTCATTTGATATCCCTCAATGACACCAAGTCTTTTTTTCACAGACATTACTTCCCTCACCCTTCAAATATGACCCATATTTTTTGGTGTCATAGGTGACTGACTTGAAATGGATGGGGTTTGTCTTCTTTCAACAGATCCAACCCATCGTGCATCTGTCATATTGTCTTTAGTATCAACATAAATGTCAGTGTAACACTATCAGAAAGCTTGGTCTGCTATTGCCTCTTGCATCCTTATGGGTGAATTACACAAATTTTAGGAGGGTGGACCAAGAACCAGCTCATGCAGGACTGAGCACATTTACTCTGTGATGGATCTTCATGTACAATTAAGACTGTTATAAAGTTATCGGCCAGGTAACAACCTAACCTGTCTACACATGTTGAAAATGTTGATATCTTTGGGATTTCACCATCTTTGTCTCTTCTTACTCTAGAAAGTCAATCTTCTAACTTATTAAAATGATTACTACTAATGACGTTTTCTTTACTTGCATCCTTAGTATTTTTACATTTATAATCCCTTCTCTATCTGTATTTAAAAATCTCCTTGTACCTTTTCTCAAAAAGATAGGCCAGAAAAGAAAAACAGTAATTTTTTATTACTGTCAGATCACTTAGAGGACTATTCCTGAGCAGAACACAGAGAGGCACCCTCTTGTCAAAGTTAGTGTTAGTGTATCTGAAACTTTTGTGAGATTTAGTTCCCAGAAGTTCACGGCATTCAGCACTTGTTGGGAATTCTGGACTCCCACTGACATGAAAAAAACCACAGCAAACCTCTGTGAAAGTTGTCAGCTGTTGTCAGCCTTTCTCTTTTGAGATTGTGTCATTTCTACTTGATTTCTCCATGAAACTGTTAAGGAATCCAGCCTTGCTTGAAGAAATCTGAACCCTTGGTCAACCTTCAGAGGAACTTGAACCTGAATTTTGAGAACTTAAAGCCAGGAGATTTTGACTTTCACTGGGCTTTTCTCACAAATATTCTGCACAGGTCAAATGCTGAGTAACGTGAGTGAAATACAAACTGTCACACACCTTTCCTGAAGGCAGGAAATACCAGCAGGAGACTCCCAATCCAACTGAGCTCACCCAGGGATATGGGGCAGTGACAAAATGCTGATAGCTTGAAATGCTCTTGCCTTGTTCAACCTACAGTACAGGCTGGAAAGAACCATAATCTTTTCCAGTTGTCTTTTCAGCAATATTTATCACTTCACTTCCTTTAACCAAGTATTTGGATGAAAGTTATAACAATTACAATCTCTGAAAAAAAACCCCACCATCCTCTGATTTACTGATCTTTGCATTGTAAACAGAGAGTTCAGGACAGAGGGATATTTTTAAAAATCCAAACAGTGCAGCTCAGTTTTATTCCTTCTTTGATACTGTTCTTTTTTATGTTGCTACGGTATGTCTGCTCCATGTGAAAGTGAGGTTGCTATGGAAACTACTCATTATTTTTCAATAGTAGTCTAGCTACTTAATAAAAATCCTACATCTTTTTAATCCCTAGAGAGTCCTAATTTATCCCATACACAGACTTTCCTTCTTGACAGTTCCTTTAATATTCACTGCACTGCAGTGCACATTAATCTGAACATGTCCAACAAATCCACAACTTACTTCTAAAGTCAACTTTCCAGAAAAGTTTTGGGTTTAAAAAAAATATTTTTTTAGCCTGTCTTTTATCTGCTTATATTTTTGTGAAAGATTGTAGGTATGAACAACAAAGCCAAGACTGGGCTTGTGTAAGTCAGACATGGAAGAAAAACACCAAAATTCCTTTATCTATAATAAATGGTAAAAGGTGCAGGAAGGGAGGATGGACCATGATCTGGTTAGCCTGGAATTGGAGTTAATTCCTTATGGTGCCACAGCCTACCCTGGCCAGCACAGGCAACATTCTTGGTCTCTCCTTTCCTCAATTCACCACCTATAAAATAGGTGGTGCATATTTGGAAAATAAGAGCCAATTTCCAATAGGAAATTTCCTACTTGGAAACTGGAGCCCTCCCTGTTTACCATAAACCAGGTAAGGGGCAGTCAGAGGGTGGAGCTGTGGGGACTCCACACTGTCTCCATGCCTGACAACTTCCCACTTCTCTGCTTAGACATCAGACTGTCCTTCCTATTTATTTACCTTTTCTTCAAAGAAGCAAATTAAGTAAGTATTAATGATTAATCAATTAACTCTTAGCCTACCTAAATCCTTTTATACTGTGTTCAATATTCTACATTGGGTTAAGAGAATGTTGTTGGTTAAAGGTCCTAATTTTCCTAATTTCAGAACCTCTGTTAGTGTTTAAAAGAAACTCCTTTCTTAGACCAAATATTCATTCCTCCCTGAGGATGTAACTATTCTGAAACACTCCTTCCCCTATTCCCACATTTCTTATGATTTATTTGAGGCAGATCAGTGGCATTTCAGTGGAGCAGCTCTTATCAGAACAAGAAAGAAAACTGAAGGAGCTGCAGCAGCTGATTCTCTCACCCCTCTTGCAGGTTCCTCATATTACTACAGAATTTAACTGCTCCACCAAATGACAAAACTTCTCCAATAATGCACACTAAACAAGCATCAGGAACCCCAGAATCTAATGAAAACAGAATTAGGCTAACAGAAAATTAAACTGTCTCAAGTATTTCAGAGATTACAAACAACAGTTTCATGGTTGTTGCGGTGACTCTTCTTTTTTCCTCTACATTTTCCTCCAAACAACCTTGTATGCATTTCATATGGGCAATCACAGTAAACCTGAATAAAATTCAGCCACAAATGAGAGCAGCTAAAGGGAAACTTTTAAAGCTAACACGTCTAGATTTAAGTCTTCCTACATATAATCAGCTTTTCCTCATGGGATTTCTAAGAGGAATCAACTTTCTCTTCATTCACTCCCTATCAGTCCCTGCACTGTGCCATTTAATCTAATTTTTAACAAAGGAATTAATACATGGGGCTTTTATATAGTTCAAGAAACTTCCCTTCTAGCAGGGCTGTTTACAAGTATTCCATATCAATACCAGATAACATAAATAGATCAATAATTTGCCACACACAGTCTGAAAGGTTTAAAGCCTCAAATGTCTTTACCACCAATTCAGGTAAAAGACTTAATATTCTCCCCAGCCTTTTTGTCTGGTTATTACCATCCTAGGACAAGAAACTCCAGAATTTATTCTTGTTCACTGTAATTTAAACTCCTTCCTGCAAGAGTTTTTGGCTTTTTCCTGACCTCAGCTCAGAAAAAAATTCCCCGTGACTCTTTCTGTATTGCAATTTTGCTTTGTTGAACTCTGTCACTTGTTTAACATTTCCCAAAAGACAGAATGTGACCCACAAAGATTTTCAAAGTTATATAGTCCCTGAATCTACAAAGCTTATAAATACATCCTAAATAGCTTACCTGGATCAAAGAGTTAATGGTACATTACAGGTGGACACACAGAGAGTTATAAATTTTATTCAAGGAGATTTCAGTAAAAAAGCATGAACTGAGAACAGGTGAATTAAGCTGGAGTGTAGGCAGCAGAGTGCTGGAAGGGCATTAAAGCACTGAGAGCAGGACTCAGGAGCTGTTTCCTGAGCCTGATTTCTCTTAGCAGAAAGAATTTCTGCTCAGCAAACCCTGCCCTCTGGTGACAAAATACCATTAGTGCCATGCATATATAAATACTTGGAGGCTTGCCTCTTTGCTTGCATTTTTTGTGGCAATGTATGTGCAAACATCCATTCAGTGGCATGATTTGGACTTTATTTGTTCCCTCTATGGATATTAATGAAAAATATTGGGTTTTTTCTTCTGTTTCAGAGAAATGTTCATGCTATATATCCTGTACATTATGTATATAAACATTTCATATTGTATTCACCCCTCTTCTCTGGAAACAACCAGCCTGATCTCACAGTGCTACAGATTTATTGTCCATAAATAAATGGACATCTTTGGATGGATAAACTTATCATATTTATACAATCAGAAATCAAAGCCTTCCAAAGATAACAAGAAAATCGTGAAATACAGATATGTACATATCTTTGACAAAAACCTTTCTTCAAAATTCCTATTCAGCAGTTTTATTTAAAGTTACTTGCTAAACTATTTTCCTAAAAAGGTATCAGCTCAGCACACAGCTGTGCTTCTTTCTGAGCAGTATAAAAAGTGTATGCCCCCCTCCCATCATGCAAAAACTTGTGTGGTTGTAGCATAGCCACCTTTCCAAGTGCTATAAACCAAAATCCAAGCAGTCATCAAAACCAAAATAGCAGTTGAGGGGCAGAGATCAGCAGGTCACTGGATTTTTAGAGCAGTTGCCAGAGTTTATGTATTCACTGGCAACTCTGCTGAGAGATACCAGGTGCACAGATTGTGTTTATCTTTCAAAATTGAGGAGTTACCAGAATTTTCAGTGGATTTTTTTTCTCCATGCAGATTGTTAGGCAGTATCGAGGCCTGGCACAAAGCTTGTCATGCTGAGACACACCTGGGCAGGCAGGAAGGAAGGTAGAGGAGAGGCCCATAAATCACAACTTCTTCCCTGTCCAATGTCTGCACACCACAAAATAGTGCATTTTTTGCCCATCCCAGGCTGGGAGCTGCACAGTGGAGGAAGAGTTGGGTGCCAAGTTGCAGAGAAGCCTTGAAAACAGGCTCCAAGTGACCCACAGAGCACTTAGCTGGGACTGGAGAACAGCTGAAAGACTGGAAACAGCTGGGAAAACTGGTTAACTGAGAGCATTTCTATTGCTCTCACTACAGCAGGACCCATTCACTCCGTGGTGTTAAACACTACAGCTCCTGCAAAGATGGCTTGAGAAGGTATTGAACAGATGCCACAGACAGAAAACTTCCTGCCCTCTCCCATCCTCTGCCAGGAACACAAATGTCTGTGGGGCTACAAGATGACACAACGGGGGGAAGTGTAGCCCTGGTTCATGCCTGAGATGTTTTTGGTTTTCTGAAATTCCCAGGGGATTTTCTGTAAACAAGAGACATGCTTTTGTAACTGCAAATTTGTTTACATTCTTTCCCTAGGAGGGGCCTCTTCTTGATGTCCCTCTGGGCTGATCAATGTGATTGACGAGGTTTGTCTTTGTTTCACCAATCAAATTGGTCTGTGTGAAATAGTATAAAAGGGAGACACATCCCAAAAATAAAGGAGTCATTTTCAGCCTTCTGAAGTCAGAGTCTTTGTGTCATTGTGGTGTACAAGAGCATCAGGGAAGCCAGAAATAGCCCCAGCACAGAGATGGGAGACAAGTTTTACCCTGCCCTAGAACTCACCCTTGGCTCCCAGCACTGGAGAGGGCAGTTAAATGATTCCCATTCCCCACCAGTGTTATGAGAGACCCAAAAACTGAAAAATACTTCTAATCCTCAAGGGAGAGAAAGGTGCTGTTAAACAGCAGTGGAAGATGCCTGCTGCCTCCACAGGCCTACCAAGTCAGCAAGGCTGCTCCCCTCCCTGCAGAGGATTCATTGGGAAAGCAAGACACCTGCAGAGACCAAACCCAGCAAGAGCAGGGGGAATCCTCCTGCTGCCGCTCCAGGGAAGTGTCCTTCTGCACAGCCCCAGGCAAGAGCAAAGCCACCCATTGTCCTGAAGTTGCACCAGGGGAGGTTTAGACTGGATACTAGGGAAAATTCCTTCACTGAAAGGGTGTTCAAGCATTGCAACAGGCTGCCCAGAGAAGTGGTGGAATCACCATCTCTGGGAGGATATAAAAACATGTGGATATGGCACTTGGGGACATGGTTTTGTGGTGAACAGGATTAATAGTTGGATTCAATGATCTTGGAGGTCTTTTCCAACCTTAATGATTCTTGGATCTTGTTATGCTTGCTAATGCACAAGGTAAAGGCAAAGCAGGCATGGAGAAACAAATAAAGTAATAAGAACAACAGAGCCCAAAGCACAATCAAGAGAACAATTATGAGGCCAAGAGGAGAGACATTTTATGCCTTGCTACTTTCTCTCAGTCACAGTGCTCCTGCTAATCAGAACAGATACAATTTTCAGGCAGAGTGGGATTTTCAAGTTAATGGTGCCCTTAAAAGTTTTTTCCTGGCTTTCATTGCTATTCATGGCACAGGAGTTTGCTGTCACTTACTGTGACTCAGCAAAGGTCTGCACATGGAGTGAGAACACGGGTTTTCTGCTGGGCCAGGAGCCCCATGAGGAGTGCCTGGAGCTGCTGATCTCCAGCCAGGGAGGCACATATGTAACCTCAGCAGTTAAAACGGAGCAGGAGGGTTGGGTGTGGCTCTGGGGTCAGGGCACAACTGACTCATGGTTAAGGGACACATGGGCACATGACACTAGAACAGCTCACATCTGCTGTGGAGCTCAAGAGGTGTCAAGAGCCAACAGGTGCCAAAGAACCAGAAAATCTGGGGCACGACTAGAACTTGGAGCAGTGGGAGAAGTCAGAGCACCCTACCACCTAACTGGCCATTACTGCAAGCTTGGGCAATTGAGTTCAACAGTTTTTTTACAGAAGGATTCCGTAAAAGGAGGATAAACCATCTTATCAGCCAGAGAGACGGGCTGAGCCACTCTCAGGTGCCTTGAGGCTGATGAAACATCATGAGGAATCTCAAAAAACAAGGATCTTCCAGAATATTTTCTGTGTGGCACCAGTTCCCAGCAACTAGGACCGAAATTGCACAGTGAAAGGGCCAGTGACTTAGGCCCTGGATTTGCAGTCCCACAGTGTGGCTCCATCAGCTCATGTAGTCCACACAGCAGTGCCAATGGCAAAGGAAGGTTTCTGCTGTTGCAATGATTGTCAAATTGCTGATTTACTGAAGAAATGCTGAATGGCTTGGAGACAGAGAACATTCCTTTATTGCTGACAATGCTGAGCCTGTTGTTAGTACTAAAGTGCTGGAAAAGGAGGGAGAGAAGAAGCAATTTACCTGTAATTGTCTTGTCTCCAGCTCTGTCACTTGCTTTATATTCTTGTTTTTGCCCCCTCATCTGCTCCTGCCATAAATTCCTGGCTGTGCTTGTAAAGCCTTTTTCCTGCACCTCAGTGCCCAAGGGATGCACTGGGCTCACCTTCTGTCACAGGGCACCACCAGAGGGTTTGAGGGAACACTGTGATCTTTATTTCAGTGACACGTCCTGTTCATGCTATTTTAATTGTGGTTTAGTGGCTCACAGCCAAAGCAAGGAGTGAATTTCAGGGCAGAAGGCAGACAGTTTGATACTTTCACTCCAGTCTCTGATACCAGACACGGCTTCAAACCACCCTGTACCTTGAAAAGTGCATTACAATGCATGAGTGTGCCAGCCAGGCGGCAAAGCCACTAAGATGAAAAGAAATGACACACATCTCTTCTCTCCTCCTTTTTGTGTGCATTGTCCCTTACTGTCTTTTGCAGTTTGTCCTCCCTTCCTTTTATCTTCACCTCCTTTCCTGGAAATTTGGAGAACTTCTACAGCAGTTTGAAACTCGTGAGTTTTATGCAATTCTCACCTGGAGGCTGAAAATCAAAGTGAAGCCCGAGTCACACTGCTCAGGAGAGACTGGTGCCTTCTGCCCCCACTCCAGCACAAACTCACAGCACCAGGGCAAAGGCACAGCAAGGCTGGGCTCCCACACATTTTTTGGGAAGCAGCGTTAACCCCACAGGAATGTCATCTGCCCTCCCCATCTCTGCTCCCCACACCATGTATTCCAAACATCCTGCTAATGCAATCCAGAGACCTCCAGAACACCCAGACCTTCATTGGTCACCCTCACTTAGGGAAGCCAAATGGGTTTTTCACCTCACTGGTAAATAATAATACATTTCTCACTTAAAGTAGTTTGGCAAATTTATTGCATTGCATGCAGGGATTGCACTGACTAGACACAAGGTCAGCCTCTGTCCCAGTTGCTCTGTTTTCTAGGCAGTAATTTAGACTGCAGAGTCTACATTTTCCCTGTTTCCCTTTCCCTGTTCCTTGATGTACTGAGTTAGGACTGAGAAGGGAAACAATTCCACTGTGTCCCAAAAAAAAAAAAAAAAAGAAGTTTACCTTACTGATTCTTAGAAATAAAAGGGGATAGGGGCTGGCCAGGAAACAGAACTGATGGCTTCACTGTAGGGGCAGAGCAAGAACTGAAGGGCACATCAGGGCTCAGGTGCACAGGAACAGTAATATTCCTTTCAATTTATCCTTTTCTTACAAAAGACCTTTTTTCTTTCCTTTCCCCTTCCAAGAGCAGAGAGTTAATCTTTGAAGCTCAGTGCCCCAGGATTCTGTGTATGCCAGAAATTTATATGTGTTTGTATGAAAAATCCAGTGACATGGCCTTGGGCACAGAAACATCCTCAGCCACAGGCTGCAGGGAGGACACGCTGCAGGAGCTACACAGTCTGTTTATACTTGTGTAATATTCTTTCTCCAGGCAATCACTACTGACAATTGTCAAGGAGATGAAAAGAGAAACTCTTTTGACCTTTGCAGTATGTACTCTGCCATGTTGTAGTACTGGAATTTACTTGGTGACTTCACATTTCTTTTAGAAGCTCAACACCTGAAATTAAAGAAGCAAATCATAAAAGGCCTTAAGGGACTTAGAATTGTTTAATCTCCTGATTAAGTTAATCAATTTTTTAATTGTGTAGGCTTGAGTTTACAGATGCTGGGAATTTGCAATATTAATGCTACACACCTTTCATTTCAATGTTTGCCTCCTCTATTTCTCCAAGACAGTGCACTGATCAACTCATAAAGATCCTTTCTCCTGCTGTCCTGTGGCAGGGAGAACCTGGAAGGCAGCAGAACAGGGGAGTCAGGCTGTGCATTGCTCTGGGTGTTCCTCTCCCTGTCTGTGGTGTGTGTAATAGAACAGCACATGTGTATCCTGCCAGGTGACACACAAGACAAGCACTCCTGGTCCTGTGATGGAAAAGGGATCATGATGGGAACCCTTTGAGTGCCTCCATATCCTGTGCACCATCCCAGAAGCAGAACAAGGGCTCAGAAAAGTACAATGCTCCCCTCCAGGAGGGAGAGCAAGCTATGCAGGACTGTTCCAGGTGGCAAAAACAGATACACACAGCTGAAGCTGAAAAACAAGCCCTGCTGACTGGCTACCACCAGCTGATCCTTGTGGAGTCCAATGCTTCCTTGGGGACTTCCACTGACTTTGCTTCTAAAGAGTTCACAACTCCCTGCATTGATCTGGAAAGTGGCAGTCCAGAGGAATGGCAGAGTAATGCCAAATCCAGACCAAGTGTCATCCCATTAATCCCATCCCTGTAATCCCAGGTGTCCCAACAGAGCAGCAATAACCCAGGCTCCACTGAAGCCCACACCTCTCATGGCCCTCACAGGCTGGCACTTCAAAATTCCTACAGAGAGATTAATGCACACATGGCCAGCTGGTTTGCTTTAAGCTGAGATCCCCAGCTCAGATCACAGGGTCGTTCTCGAGCCCCGGGGCTGGCCATGAACAATTTATATTCCATGGCCCATATCTCATCCCAAATCAGCACATGCAGCTCTCCTGAGGCATGCAGAGGGGCTTGTTCTGTGAACTGAGGGGCTCATTGAGATTCTAGTTACAAAACAGGTTACTTCAGGGATGCCCAGAGTTTGAATAATTTAAAGTCAAACTGGACAAACACAAGAATGTATTATGCAGAAAAGCCCATTTTGGAAGGATAGGAGATAACCTTCTTGGTCTCATCTCCCTCCTCATCACTTTAACTGTGTTAAGAACTTCAGCTGGAAAATGTTTTTCCCAGCAGAGGCACATTAGGGCCATCCTGTGAAGCGCCTGTTTAAAAATCAGACCTAAGCACATCAGGAAAACCAGCCTTAGCTGCAGTGCTGAGGACTTGAAAATGTACCTGGTGAATCATCAGATCTCTGGAAATCAGCTTCTCCAGCAGCTTCAATTTCAATTTCAAAATACCCAAAGTTATCCAGGTTAGTTTATCATGTACCCTCTTACCCCCTTAACAGGAAAGAGAAATTAATTCCTCTCTCTTTAACAGTAGTGACTTTTGTCAAAATGTTCTTCTGCACATATTCCCACACAATTCTCTTGGTCCTTTGGTGAACATTATTGTATTTTTCATTTCTGCTTTTTCTCTCAATAGGCTGTTGTGTTTGATCACACACCTATGGTACATTTTCTGTAAGAGAACTGGCTGTTCCCCTCTTTACCTATTTTTCTCCCCATTTTATTTCTTTTGTTCTTGAATTTCATCTGGGGTTGCATCCAGAAGCCACAAATCCATCATTTATATGGCCAAGGTTGAAGACTCTAGGCCAGCTCCACAGAGATACTTAAATGTCAAAGCCCAGCAAAGTTCAGTTCTTTCCCAGACCACACTCCAATATTCAAGCTAATTATTCTTATTATTTTTAAGAATATTATAATTATTGATATTCTAATTTTAACATGTTTTTATTAAAAAGTGGTGCATTCTAAATCTTCATTTTCTTTTAAAAGTATAACAGGCAAACACTACTAGAAGTGAGCTTGTTCACTCAAAATTCAGCAATAGCATTCCACAGAATTTCCATTCTTATCAGTCCCATATAGACAATAAACAGGAAATTTTCTGACTCCTAAGTGCTAAGAATTAATTTGAATTTCATGACAAGAGATAGGGATCTGGGAGAAATAGATTAAGAAGCACAGTATATATCTTCATACCCAGTGACAGGAGACTACAGCCCACATTCACTTTGTTTTAGCAGGTTCAGGTCCCTGGAGCAGTGAAGGCTCAGCAGCAAGTTCAGCAAGGTTGGCCATGCAAACACAAACTTACTGTCCCTGGCAGCCATGAGGAGCTCACAGTGAGATTTGTGCTGCCAGGACTAATTTCCTAATGGCACCCAGTCAAAATAACCTTTATCAGACATGGCTACACCTACAGGAGTTGCAGCTCTACCTCCACAGTTGCAGTAATTCCTTTCCAAACATTTGCAGCAGCAAAAGAAGAAGTATTTTTAATGGCATTAAATGTCATACGTAGAAAAAGAAGTTTAAAAAAATGTGACATTAGCACAGGCCCACATTTATAAAGCACTAGTTTCTTCCCCTGCCAAATATATTGAATGGTAGAAAGGTTTTCAGCCTCCCAGCAGAGATCAATTCTTGAAATTTGAAGCCAGACAAATTCAAAAAAATCCAGATGAAAAATGAGGCACAAAGTTGAGAGCAGATTCTTGTGACCAGGGGATCAGATGAACTGAACATAATCATGGAAAACAGTGAACAGATCTACACCATGTCTCCAAGTAGTCCAGAACTGCTCCTTTTGGCATAGGACATAGCACCAAATACTGCTCTGTTTGATATTAAATCCATCATTTATTGTTCCTGAATGCAAACTACTAAATATTTGCAGGCCACAAACTTAAATTGAACTTCCTTTAGAGAAAGAATTCTTAACAGTCTCAGGAATCTCACCCTTACTAACCTTATTTCCAAACAGACCACACTTTAAGCTTGTTTTCCTCTTTGTGGCAAATTTTATGCAAATCATCTTCCCAAAATACATTTGTGTCCTCAGAGCACACACATGAATAATTGCTTCTGCATTCATTCATAAACCTGTTTCTTTTAATTTTCTTCCTCAAATTAGTTTTTTGACCCACTCAAGACAAGGAAAATTTCTGTCTTCCAGGTATCTGAAGTTTCTCCAGACTCACGATTTGGAAGCAGGTCTTCCGTAATATAAAGCAATAAAATAAAACATCCTGTGGTGCTGAATTTCTCTCTTAGCAGGGAGACTCCTGTTTTCCATTAAGCAATGATGAACATTTCTTCCTGTTGACTCCTCTGGGAACTCTCCTAAAACCCTAAGGATGCTCTGTCTTATTAAAAGTAGGAAAATCTTTGAAATATGTTACACCAGCTGTGAAGTTCTGCTTACACTCAGTGCATCACACAGAGCAGAGAGATTAATGGGAGACAAGATTTCAATTATTCTTTCTCAGGAATAAAAACACTGAAGATACAACAAGATAAACATCTTTTGAATAGGTTCAGTAGAGGAAAACTGGGTGAGGTAACAACTAGAATAATACAAAATTCCAGAATGGTGTGCATGAGAACAAGGAGGAACATGGAAATACAGCTATACTTTATGTTTTTGTGGGAAGTCTTTCTTTTCACTTACTTGTTTTTGTTCCACTGTTGAACTCCTGGAATTTTATCCTTGTATATCCCAGGCTAAATATTTTGGAAATATGCTTGGAGGGGATACTGTCATTCTCTTCCATGTGAACTGATCCACTTTGCATAGATCAGCTTAAATGGTTATGTAGGTCAGGGAATTCTCAGCCATGGGGTTCTAAAACACTCTTGGAAAGTCAGATACGTGGGTTTAAAACTTGCCCCTAGGATTGCTTAATTACCTCTACAAGGTGGTAGAACTTCTATAATGCAGACCAATAAAATCCTGTGTATTTGTGATGAGAAAACTTTCTGAAAGATGATTCCACCCATCTGGACAGACTGCTACAAGTCACTTATTCTGTTTTAATTTAGCCTAAATTAAATTGTAATTGCCAAAACTGTCCCTAAAGTCAGAACAACCTTGTCAGTTTAATGTAAACTGAAATCAGAGAGTTTAGATAGAAATCAGTTTATTTGGAAAACAGCTCAGCTAAGTTTACCTAATTATCTGAGCAAAAACCACATCCCCTCTGTGCCAGAAACTGTATGAATACCAACAGAAAGGTAAGGTCTACCAAAATAATTTATTGTTAATGCATAGTACAGAAGATAGATGCATACAAAAGGGGAACAAATAGTGGAAAGGTGTCAGAGCTGTTGATCTGAGTCAGGTAGAAATAACTAAAATATGCCCTTTGCTATCAGAAAACAATTCAGCATTCCCAATTCATTTCATATTTCCTGCATTCTGACAGATATGACACTAGAGGAAAAAGGGACCTCTTTCCCCACAACAGCTGATCCTTAGAGAGGATGAGAACAAAATTATTTTCATTC
Source organism: Trochalopteron elliotii (assembly GCA_024734555.1). NCBI lineage: Eukaryota > Metazoa > Chordata > Aves > Passeriformes > Leiothrichidae > Trochalopteron > Trochalopteron elliotii. Next base: position 109,553 of record JANPWX010000094.1, on the reverse strand, counting down.
ACTCCATTAACTCAAAGGTCTGTGGTCACTCTCCTGCATTTAATCCACTAATGAACCGCTGGGGACTCCATTTGCTGACTTGCGATGCCACCTCTTGTTTTCCTGCTTGCTTTTGTAAGAGGGGGCTGTTTCTGTGGACTCAGCTGGGGACACAAAAGAGGTGAAGTTTTTAGGAGGAAGTCAGCTCATGAACAGGAATCTGAAGGGCTCATGCACTTGAAAGTTTTTCTACCCACAAGACCAGTTATCCTAACAAAAGATATTACTTCTCCCTACAAGTCTTGCTTTAACTCTAAGCACAGCACATTTTGGGGGGTCTCTATGGAACTGATACAGTCCAGTGCAACCTTAACTTAGCCTCAAGCACTGAGGGATTTCTAATGCAGAGCCCTCTTGAGGGAATCAGGGGGGCCCACAGTGACATTCATGACTGGAAAGCAGCAGCATGCAGTAAATGAAGTACTGAGCTGGAAAGACAGAAGAGGGACAATTTCATGACTAAGCAAGACGTGCTGAGGACACAGGTGATTCCTCTGTTTCTCATACAGCCAGATTGTGTGATGCTGGGCAAAACGTTTAAGCTGAATTTTGCTAAGTGAGCACTACAGCGTTACTTCACAAATGTCCACCTCTGGGACTTGTGATGCTGTTTGAGAAATGCTGAGGGTCAGCACTGCCACTGAGGTCACAGATCTGTGTTTCAGACTAACAAAAATAGTCTTTACATCTCAGTATTTAGGATACATTAAGAATTGTTCCTTAGCTTAGGGGAATAAACCCCTCCTCATGTTCAGCAGCTGTCCCATGAAAACAAGTTCATTAGGTTTTGAGGAACATTCGAAAATTGTGGCAGAAAATGCTAGAAAAGAGAGCAAGAGAAAATTAAACAGTATCTGAAGAGAGTGTATGGCCCAAGGCCATACATTAAAAAATGGGCAGAAAATCAAACACTGAAGAGTTTTCATTAAAGGACTCTGAGCACAGGAAGAGGGGTCCTGTGCAAAAAAACCCAACACAACCACAGTGACATGCAACCATTTAATTAAAGATGCACAAAACGCTCCAGGAAATTAGAATAATGAATACAAGAAAAAATGAATGATGAGATTCATTAGCAACGACAAATCCAGCACTGTTGATATTTTTTGAGTGCCTGACATGGTGGTGATTCCTCTGACATATTTTGTAATAACATGTAGAGGTATCTGAAGGAGTCCTAAAAAACGTATATCAGCAACTGGAAGTTTACAGCAGAGTGAGTAATCAGTAGATAAATTAGTTCTGACTAACGTGAATGATCAGCAGCTGAAAGCTTGCACTGCATCAGCCCAACAAACTGCTTGTGGTACCCTCAGCTCTTCCAGTGAGCATTGCACTGAGCCCTGCACACGCAGCTTTGGCACCAGGCACCCTCATCCCTTGGGCACACACAGCCCAAGGGGAGGCACTGATTTAAATCTACTGTGTGTTTGGTGGCATGTGAAATTCCAGCTCAAACAATCATAAAAATCCTGAGTCTTCAACACACATTAGCACTTCGAAGCAGTATGAGATGTACTGCTTGATCTTTGCTGTCTTGAGAAGTAGAAAAAAAAAAAAAAAAGAATTTTAGTGCCTTGCAGTTTGGACATTTTGTTGGGTGAATGATTTCTAACACAATGCCTTTTAGCCCAGGGCTTAGAAAAACCATCAAGAACAGAAAGCTCAAGTAAGATTATAGGATATAACAAGAACACTTCATCTTAACAGCAGTGTAGAAACAATATCAGATGGCTTTTATTGCATAACCAAAATCTTCTGGAAAATCTGCCCAACACAGTCCAGGGATTTAAATGTTCCTGAAAAATTAAATGCCACACAGGAAGAAAAGCCAGCTTTCTAACTCTCAGTCACATGCCACAGCCATGGGTTTGGCTGACTTAATGCTCACGTGCTCACTAGCCTTGTCTCTGCTTCTGAGATGAGATACCTGGAGATTACTTTGGCAATTTCCACCCCATCAATATCACCCCTGTCCTGCACACCCAATCCACACCTCTGGACTTGTGCAAAGCCATCACCCGCATCCTCTGCCTCTAGCCACACTGACAGAGCACCATCATCACTGCTTCCCCTCAGCACCCATCCCAGAAAGCACCACTTGTGCTGTTCCCCTCCTGCACTGCTCAACAAAGGAGAGTGCCCTTCTCCTCTCCCAGTGCTGGAATAATTGGTGAGAAATTTGCTGCCTCAGAGCAGTCCTGCTATATTAAACATCTTCCCACCTATGCGTGTCATCACTTGATTTGAAGAAGTGGCTGCATTAAACCAGTCTGTGCCACGGGTCAAGTTCTCACAAGTGCTCAGGGCCAGACACAGCAAAGGAAACGGCTGCTCACAAGCCAATCCTACACTGGCAACATTTACAGCCCACTGTGAGTTTGAAAAATCAGCGCTAGGGATACTGAGAGGGAGAAGCGAACAGGAATTTCCTGGCTTTGCCTGTGGTACCCCTTCTTGGGTGATTTTTGCACTCACCTTCTGCTGAGGAGAAGAGCCCTTCATCCTAGCACTCTTACCACCACCACACACAGCCATGTTCACTTTTCCTCAGTTTTCTTTCCAGCTCTCCCGTGTTTCCTGTGCTCAGAAAGGACAGGAGAGAGCAGACCCCTCCTGGATCTGCAGCAACAACCAAGAGCTCAACCCAGGAGATGGGGTTTGGAACAAGGCTGAGAATGAATTCCTGACCTCTCACTAGACAAACGCCACACAGTAATGGGCAGTTTTGCTCCTCCAGGTGGGGCCTCTAAAACACTTTGTTTCATTACTCAAACATTCCAACCCAGGTTAAAGCCACCCTGAACCCACGTGGTGCAATGAGCCATTGAAAGGCACCAGGTGTGCTCCTCCTGCATGAGGTGACTCTTTCTCTGTCTATCTGTGAGTCACAGAGAGATTTTATGAACCTTTGTGCTTACAGCTGGGCAATTCTGTCACGTGAGCAGTACTGCCCCCGTGGCCTGGGGGTGAGTTGTATTAAAAAAGGAAAATATCCAGTAAGGCTGTTCAAACTCAGATCAGTGTTCTCAATCATTTGAATGTATTGAGCTACTAAATTCTCTTCAGATACCAAAATCTACAACTCACCAAGTCTGGGGATAATGTTCATACACTGTACGGGTCCTAGGACAGAAAACAAACTGACTGATATTCTGAGTTTCTCACCCATAGGCTTTTCCTTGCAAACTCTCTTTGTTATGGAGATAAGCAAAGCTACTGTCTATGAAGGACTCTGAAACTCTGTGTAGAAGCAGTAAAGTCAAGCAAAAAAAAAAAAACAACCATACAATTCTACAACAGTAAGAGAGAAACAACTGCACTGAATTAGATTCTCCCACACAGAATATTTGCAGCATAAATGTCTATAGATGCTGCTGCCCTCCTAGTGACAGACCTCTTGACATCTTGCCTCTGGAAATGGAAAAGTGTTTGGCCTGCAGGGGAGGTAGCTGGAAACGCTTAGAGAAATATCATAGGCATCTGACACAAGTTGTTTGAAATGCAGCAATCAAGGGACTCTCAAATAAACCTGACTGAACTATCTTAAAAATATGTTCAAAGGACGGATTCAGCCCTGTATAACCCATTATACTGTGATTTTTTTTTTTTTAAATAGACATGGAGTCTAACAACCTTTACCTCTTCTGGAGATTCTTTGAAAAGATGTTTAGCCTGTATAATCAAAATGAATTTCTGTTACCAAGCTGGAGACAGAGACCTCTTCACTGGCTCATGCAAAATTTCAATAGATTTAGTTGCAAAAGTGGCCCCTATGTTTTCTCTGCTTCCAAGAGCAGAGATACAATCCCATAAAATAGGATTTCTGAGGTCTAACATAAAGCTAGATATAACTTTTATCTTCACCCAGCCTTTCTGGAAGACTATTTCAATACTTCAGTACTCAAGATCTTAAAAATCTTGTTATTTCCTGCCTAAAGCAATTTATGACCAGATCAGAGCCATCAGTTCTTATTCCAGTAATATCCTTCATTTTAAAAAAATTTACTGTCTCCAGAGAAGGGCCCATTGACCTGAATAAATGAGAATCAGTGATTACTGAAGCTGACCAAGAAAAATGCTGGAAATGCCTAGGTCTGACAATGAAACTTTCTCCTAGATAGATATCCTGAGGATGGATAGATTCTCCATTTCAACTATTATCAGCAAAAAGGAGAGACCAACTCATGGAAAATTCTCATCTCCTTCTTTGATAAGAGATAAGACCTAAGAGCATAAAAAGCCTCTTCACCTTTAGTAAGCACACAAATTTACATTTGGAAACTCTGAAGATTATGTCACTGCAATGTAAAGAAAATATTCTGGTGCTACACCTTGCTGGACCACTCTGAGCTCCAGAGGAAGAAAAGAGAAGCACTAACTATGAAATATATTCTAAATTTTCATCAGAAAGTTCAACAATGTCAGTAGACAAACTGACCAGCTTGAGTAAAAGAATCCACGAGATTTCTTCATCCAATCTTAGAAATCTGAGGTATCTAAACTGATGTCAAGAGGCTCAATTTCCAAATATCTGGTTGCCCATTTACCCCTTAACTAGCCTCTGCTTCACATTCATGGAAACAAATGGAATAGAAAAATAAAACAGTCACATTTTCTTGCTTATTTGGAAAGTCACAGGCAGCCTGTATGAAAGGAGGGAGAGGGAGAGAGGAAAGGCAGTCCCTAATGCCCAACATGTATTTTACAATCAGTCCATAAATCATCCTTCTTCTGTTTGTAGAAATGCCTTGAGCAGAACAGAGCGGTCCTGAAATGGTTCATTACTTACAAACATCTGATGAAAGTGGATTCAGCTTTTGCTTTATGATCCAACATGCTGGAGGAAGATGAGTTTTCTAGATGTGATACAGGCTGTACACACAAAGCCAAACTGCTGCTTTTCTGCTTTTCAGTGCTGTCCAAGGCACTGGGTTAAAGAAAAACCCAGGAGTGGGCTGCTGCCAAAATGCTGCCCCACAGTTATCACTTACAGACATTGATCTTTGTACAACTCATCTTCACAGTATTGTGGCAAACAGGAAAAACCTCTGTTACACATATCCTTTATCGTTTCTTCTTTAAGTTACTTTAAGTCTTGCAGTTTATTAGTATTTCCCTCAATTATGACCTATTTCAGCAATCTGCCTTTCAAGCAATGCTCACCAAACCTTTTTCAAAGGGCCCTGAAGCCTGCTGATTGAGTTGTCTCACAGAAGCCTTGCTAATAGTATATGTTTGGAGTGCTTTTAATGATTTTATGCAGTTAGGAAATTCTCATCTATTAAACTGCAGCAGACCACAGAGAAATTTTATGGCTTGTCACCAATCGAGATCAGCTGAAAGGAGTGCAGAACGGTGCTTTCAAATTAAATTACAGTTTTTCAGGTTGGACTGGCACAATCTGTCTTCAGCAAAAGAGGAGCTTTTTTTTTTTGTGTGGAACTTTTAGAGCAAATTCAATCCTCCGATTCACACTGCTGCTCCCCACATTTGACACTGAGCTGCACAGTTAAAAAGCTGACTGTGGCATTCTCAGGCATCCTTCCAGCCCAGTGGCCATGTGCTGTCTGCCAAAAGCTCATTTCCAGAAGAGCTCCAGCTTAGCACACAAGGGGAGAGACACGGAAGGCACACGGTGATAATTTGAGGGATTTCACATGCAGATTTACTGAGTGTGATTAAACTGGCTTTAACCTTGCTCTTCACCTTCACCTTCCCTTCCCAGTGCCAGGAGGCACTTCTCTGTAGCTCATCCAAAAAGGTGAAAGCCACCCCAGAGCTGTGCAGTCATTATGACCACCCCTGTGTCTGGGGGAAAGGAAGTGTCCCCCATGACCCAACGTGAGAGAAGACAGAGGATTTCATCTCTTTTCCCTCTCCTCTAAGATCAAGTTTGCTCATTGCCTGGAGAAGAACAACTTACTGAGGAACATATAACTTGCTATTGACTGAATTGTAAAAATGAAACAGAACAAAGGAACAACAGAAGTAACCATTTTGGCCATGTTTATATGTGCTCTGAATTTGCATCCTGTGAATGTGCTGTTACCTTCTCTGAACATTTGTGGGAAGAGAATTTCAACCCCCCTGAGTTTAAATGGTCACAGACAGTGAAGGTGCCCCTGCTCATGGGAAAGACAATTTTTAAGATCCCTTCCAACCCAAACAATTCTGTGATTTCTACGATTCTCCTAGAGACCTCTCCAAACATCAAACACACACTTCTATACAACCCTGTAATACAAACACAGTTAATCTAGGCCAAAAGTACACCAAAAAAAAGAGAACATATTCTGGTGTAAACTGAAATGTAAAGGGACAGTGTTTTGTGAGTGACAAAACATACCTTGAATTTATTATTCACATTTTGAACATATCATAAGGATAATATTTTTTCCTAAGACTGCAGGTGTGACACTACACAGCCAGTCACAAGTTAAGTATTTATAGAATATGTTCTTAGGGACATTACAGAAGAGGAGAGAATGAGGAGAGAATGTACAGCTTTTCAGTCAGATATCTTATAAAGATATTGGGTATTTGGTGAATTCTATCGAGAAAGAAAATGGTAAAAAGTTATCACAGAACCTAAATACAGAAGAAATGGCTTCTAATCTCCTCCCTCTGGAGGCACCACAACACTTCATGAGAGGTCGAGTAAGAGTAGAAGAAACATTTCAGGGGAAAAAAAATCAAGACAAAAATGCCCAATCTTCCAGATTACAAAGAACCTGACTTCCTGTCAAGAACTAGCTGCTAGATTAGGCTGAGTAGGAGGAAAGGGGAAATAAGGAATATTCTGTCTCAGCCACAAAAATATTTTGCCCTATAGAAAAAAAAAAAAAATAGTAGCAAAATTCCTTATCTTCTAGTATCAGAGCTGTAATCCAGTTCTGTGCCTCATGACTTTCCTCTTTCTTCTTTCTTTTCCTTGTCCTTTGTCTGTTTCTCATCCTCTTGTTTTTAATCTTGCTCCCACAGTCTGCCACATTCTTTCCCCCAGAGGCAAATTAAACTGAGGACACTGGTTGAAAATTCACACCCAGGCTCTTAATGAGTGTATCATGGCTTGTCTCCTTTTGGGCAAAGAAAGTCTCAGAAAGGTTTTAGCACACTAAAGCAGCCAGAACAGCCCAGACACCACACACACACAGAAGGCAGAGTCTTTGGAAAAAGAGCCAAAAGAAACCTTAGAGACAGCAACCACAAATGACTTCTTTCTGCCCATCTTCCTTTCCATATTTGCTTCCTTTTTTTCCCTCAGTGGCTCTTCCCACCTCCCAAGTACACGACTTTTAACCCAGACTACCCTTCCATCTATCAAAAGCCTGACATCCGTGTTTATGCTTCCCCAGGACCAGCCTTGTCACTTTACCCCATTAGCTCACGTTTCCATCTGTGACAACTCTTGGCATGTTTCCCCTCCACCAACCAACCACTGCTTCCTTTTACACAACATGAAGCACTTTAGCAGCCAAAGCACAACAGTCTGATAACTGCTCACCCAGTATCATGTATCTTCTTATTATCTGCTACATTATCCTTATCTAATTGCATGCACTTTGGCTCAATCTGACATTTTCAAAACTACAGATGCTTATTAGCTTTTCTTAGCTAAAAGAAAAAATGTGCATTATAGTGATTATCAGTTGCTGGCACTGCCTGTGAAACATTGTAATGAGAGAGACCTTTAGCCCACCATAAACAAGTACAATCAGGGCCTGTTTTGGTTATTAGCAATGCTCCTACAAATGTTGTCACTGTCAGAATTAATGACAGCACTACTAATTATTAATAATCTCATGTTTCTGTCTATGGATTCCTTTTAGCCAGAAGCTTTAGGCCAAAACCAAAAATTATTTAATTCTGCACCACCACAAGGACGCCACAAATGAAGTCACGGCCTTGATTCCTTTATGGTGCCCAACAGATGCAGGTCCTGCCTCACAGGGGTAAATAACTGGCTGAAGGTCATGCAAGACTTCCCTAATAGTTATTCCAATGCTTCATCAGTGACCCACGCCCCCTCAAACAGAAGGTATCTAAATGTGCCCAGAAATCAGTGAGAATTAGCCACTCCTTGAAGAAGCCTGTTTCAATCTCTCCATCCACAAACACAGGGAGTATAAACAAGGCAAGTACAATAGGTGGGGTTGCTGTGATCCTAAACCTTGGCTGTGTCAGTTTTAATTAATTACTCTTGTTTGCAATGACTCACTGTATGTGTTCTGACAAGTGTTTGTGCTGCAGTTCATAGCAGAACAAAGAAGCTGCTTCAACAGCACCCACTTTATCAGAGACACCATTGTGAAGCACTATAATACCTTTCATGTTTTCTCCATGTGTCTCCTCCTCTATCTGGGATTACACCAAAAAATATATTAAAAAAGGAAAAGAAAAAAATGAAAAAGAAGAAGTTAATATAGAGCAGGCAGAGGAACTGTATCAATAAAGTGCTTAGATTCAATGTGCCTAGCAATAAAGAGTAGTAGAAGTGGAATTCTTTGGTTCACTATAAAGCATTTATGTGTCTATGGCAACATGGCTGTTGATTTCTATAGCTTCCCTGAGAACAAAGTAATAGAAATTTGGTCTTTTAAATATTGCTTTTCTTTTCTAGCACCTAGATGAAATAGAAATAGAAAAACAAAATCAAAACCAAATCATATTTAATACAGGTTGTACAAAAACATGGGGAAAGATTTAGAAATAAATTACAAACAAATAAAGATAGGATTCTACAGTCACATGAAACATAATCCCAAAAGCAATCTGTACAAATCTCAGAGCTGTGTATGCAATAAACTTATCTTGGGACAATCAGTCTCTTATGCAAGAGGTCAAACACTATTTAAAGCAGATCCCAACATCCCCTTTGCTCTCTGCTCAAGTCTGCTTGTGCTTTCCCCTGAAACACAAGAAAACCCAACCTGCCTTTCCTGAGAGGAGGGAGCTAAACTTTGCAATGCCAGAGGGAATATCACTGGGAAGTGGCTGGAGTGGAGCCATCTGGGTTTTTGCTAGGATCTCCATCCTTAGGGCACAGGGAGATAAGGCTGCCAGCAGCCACCTGTTAGATAGGGAGGAAGAACTGACTCATGGCTTCCCAGCAGTGCAAAAAACCACAGACTTCTTCTCCCATGAGATAGGGCTGAGGGATGGATGAGAGGAAGAGATGAGATGAGCTGTGCTTGCTGGCTCTATGGCTTCTAAGGGATTCAGAAGTGTTGGGAGCAAATGGGAAGAGCTCTCCACCCCAGAGCCACCTCCATAACCACCCTACCAGCCAGCAGCAGCAGCTGCCACAAGATTGTTTTTCTGTGACCCTGTACAAGCATAAGTGCTTGTTTTGCTACTGTTAGCAGGTCATACTTTTTTCTTTTGCCAAAGGCTGGCCTTATAAATAAAAGTCTTTTTAGTCCCTCTTAGCCAGAGGCACTGCAGGACACTTGAATTCATCTTCACAGACACAAACTGTACAGACTGGGCTCTGCAAACTCTGCTTATACCCTTGAGAAGGGACAACAGGCAGTAACAAGCCTCCTGCTGCTGCTGGACTTCTCCCTCTGCCCCTGCCAGAACAGGGGGGAAGCAGCAGGCTCAGGGATCCTGCATAAACCTCCCACAGGTTCTGCTCACCAAGTGTCTTCAGATCCAGGGCTTGGAGACTGCAGCAACATCTCTAACTACTCAGTCTGCATGGCTTTCACTTCCCCTCTGACCAAAATACCACAGCTACGTTCTTTTATAGAGAGCTTGAGCTTATTTTAATGGAAAATAAGGAACATGAGCATTCTTTTGTCATAAACACTTTAAAATTAATGACTGTGGTACAACTGGAGCTGAGGTTACCAGGCATTTCCCATTGCTGCATTTCCATTTCATGTAGCTCTGTACATTCAAGAGAGAAAGCCTGGGGAGAAATTTGCATTTGCTTTTGAGGTCTGCCTAGACCAAAATCTGCTTGAAATTCTGGAGCAGATGCTATTGACAAATACAGAAAAGAAATATAAAAAGCCCCAAACCACCCCCTCCCTGAAAAATTGTAATGAAAACATTAAGGTACTACTGTCCTTCCTTTTGGATGCTTTAAACCTCCTTTTGCTCAAAGCAAACTCCAAAGCCTTGAAAAGCCAGAGGGAAACATCAGACATTTCAAATGTCACAGGAAAACTGTCAGAAGTGAGTGCTAGATACAGGAAAGACTTAAATGTGCCAGACTTCACAATTAGTTTTACACCTGTAAGAATATCCGTGGTGATAACTGAAACAATTTTTAGTTTTAAAGCCCCTGGGGCCCAGAACCAGAAATTGCAATAGCTCACAAGGCTGAGCCACAGCAGACCATAGAGCTGAGATGAACTATCCATGTACCACCTCAGCCTCCAATTTTCCATCTGCAAAGTGAATATAATAATAAGTGCAGCTTTAAAAGGCACAGAGACTGCAACTCCTGGAAGAATCTATGTAATAGCTGAGCTCTACTAACAAGCACCTTGTTTAGAGTAAAATAATTTACACTTCATAAGTGATAAACAATTAAAAAACATATTCAGTTTTCCTCAGCAGAGAGTCAGAAAATTGGCCTGTTTCAAATTACCTCACACACTTCAGTACCTCTGTGTAAACTTAAATGTTTACAGAATGAATGAGGACCAGACCCCTCTCTACCTCCCCCCCTGCCTCCATATTGCAAGTTCCCCGAGGCTTGAAAACTGCAGTAATCTTTGCTGTAATCTTTGGGAAGGCTTTCAAGTGCTATTTTAACAAAATAAACTATGAAATATCTCTAAATTAAAGTGCCTAAAAACATAAGATGTGATTAAAGCTCTGGTTGCATGTTGGAAATTTAGGTTCCCAAACACTCTACAGGTGGAAATGTGAAGGACTTCTCTTTCTACTATAGAGAAAACACTGCCCACTCCCCCTTCAGAACACTTTCCTGGATTGTACCACCAGACTCTCCCTCTGTTCCCTTCTGCAATGCTCTGTGCTGCAAAATGTCCATGAGCTCAGTGCTCATTCCAACTCTCTTTTATAGTTACATATTGGCAATGTAGATTATGGCACAGTGATCTATTCCTATAGATGAATGCATGCACTCAAAATATGCTTTTAACTCAGTTAATTCACCCACACAGAATCCTACCAGTATCAAACACCCACAATTTAATGAATACACATAATATTTTCAAAGGTGAAATCATACATCAGAAAAAAAAAAAAATGATCCAAAATAAGTATTTGAGCATCTAACAAGGAAACATATTCCAGTATGTATTTTTGTGTTTGACCACACACCTTTTGAAACACCTTGAAACTACAAAACTTAATTTTCTCTTAATTTTACTTTTGAAAAGACACACCGTATCACAACCCACTATGAGTGAAAGAGGCTTTTGGGACAACACTGGCTTACTTTTTTGCTTTCCTTTGGAAAAAAAAAAAAAAAGAGAAAAGCATTCCCTTGGAAGGAAGGTTTGTTTCTTCCCTCCTTCCTCCATGTCTGACTAAGGGGCCACTTAAAACTACTGCTGAACCATTTCTTATGAGCTTTGAAAACAAATATTTCTCCCTGAAGGTGAAAAAGAGAGTTACAAAACTGCCACCGGCTCCACCAGACCAGGAGAAAGCAGTGAGGAACTGAAGAATCCCCACGTGAGTGTGCAAACAAGTGGGTGGTTGATGCTTTCCTGTAAAAGCCAGGAAAAGCCAAGCACTCCATAAGGAGCAGTGTGATCACCACACGCTGCCACCCCTTGGTCACGGGATGAAAATGCTCACGGCACCTCACGGCAGCGTGCTGGGAATCATCCTGCATACCAGGCAAAAATCCCGGGAAAAACCAACCTGCAGCTAATGAACTATAACGGGAGGTTTTGCTGCACCAGCACAAGCATAAATATATTAGCCCAAAGTAACGTAAAGCTTTTTATTTCAAAGGACAAAATCTGCTGACTCCCAAAGAGCATCTTCCAAGGTGTGATACACACCCTAAGGACTGCCTTCAGTCTGGCCTTTCCTGAAACAAAAATATACAAAAGGGTAGAGAACAGCTCACACTCACAGATTTTTTTTTTTTCCCCCCACTTCCTATGTCTTTAAAAGCCTCTTGGAAACCAACTTGAGCTGCTCCAACCCTGGGCTCAGTCTCTGCTTTCTGCACTCGAGCCCCAGCTCAGAAAGAGAAACAACACGAGCCAAGTACTCTACGAGAGGTACCCCAACCTATGGCACAGTTCACTACTATTAGAGAGATGATTCAGCCTCTTCACACAGTTATTCCTGAATTCTTAAAAATACATTTTCTCTGGCAGAATTTTTAGTGTGTGCATCATCACCATGGCTAGTCAAGTCTGCAGAAACAGAGGCGGATTTTAAACCGGCAGCAAATATCATAAGTTTGGTTAATTATAGATAGAGCCATAAAGCAAAGCATAAAAAGTGTATCACCTGCAGATCAGTGTCCAGTAATCACAAAATATCTGATGAGCTTCTGTGCAAATATAACCCATGATTTTAATAAGGTTTATAACTATTCCTTTTGAAGGAAGTAAGCTGCAACTTTTATTCTTTTCAAAAGGCGAGCTTACAGAATGTCAGCGGGGCCTAACTATTTCCATGGAAATAACCATTCCTGCTCTCTGCATCTTAATGGCTGGAGGATAACTGAGTTCAGCATCCAAGAACTCACCAAGAGATAGAACAGGAGATTCTTACAGACTTAAACAGTTGGTTTTGCCCCTACACAGAGCAGTAAAGACCTGTAGAGAGACTTTTGGTTATAATTCATCTTGTTATAGCTTACAACAAAGTTAAGGTTTCTGCAGTCCTGCTAACCCCTCTATACAATCAATTCATTCATCTCTTTAGGAGAAAACCACCCCACTTTTGAAATGCCTGCAGCTCAGGCCTCAACATTTCTGAGGCTTCTGTCCTTGACACACATTTCTAGGAGGCAATATCTCTTCCCATTAAACAAATAATGAACTGAAAATTAACACTTTCAATTACATGCAACAGTAAGTCTGATGTACCAAATTACTTTTTTTTTTACACTGATGGCTTTGATTCTCACTTTCTCAGACTCACTCTGTTAGCAAAGGATATTTGATTTACTAAATCCTTAATTTATCCAAGCACATAACACAGTTTTACTGAGGCATCTCAAAATGATCTCTGTATCTGAATGAAAAACTTCTCAAAAGGTAAACAGGTCTGAATAATCACTTGCAGAATTAATAAAGTATAATATACTGCCAAATGTAGTTTTAAGCAAATGCAGAAAAGAAAGAAATATTCAGAATTCAGTTATTGAAAGAATATTCAGAGGAATAAAAGCTTTTGTACTTTGGGACTGGCTTTTGTTTTGTATGCTTAAGTCTCCTACTAAAGCCAGTAAGAGTTTTGGCTAAGTCATGAACCTGTAAGAATGCAGCATGTGGCCTTTCATATTAAAAGAAAATGTTATGATGTTTCACGGGAGGATTCAATATTTTTAACAGATAACTTATCACACAAAATTCACTTTAAAAAGTACTTCTGTGATCATTGTTCTACAGTGAGTTCCTTATAAAATGGATCAATATTCCATGTTACAGGAAAGTGTTGAATTTTTTATGCACCTGATTAATGCATTGTTATCATCCCAGTAATTAAAAGGAGCGGCATTACACACAATCAGCATGATACATCTTACTCAGCACCTCCTGGCAGTTGCCTGCAAAAATTAAACTCATTAATCACTGTGATGCCAAGCAAGAAGCCTGAAAAAGATGAAGAAGCTCTATTTTATGGGAAAAAAGTTCTCAATTCAACATGTAGGAGAAAATCCCTTCCACTGTACAATATGCAAAGCATTTATCTCATCAGTCTAAGAGGTAAACCAATCAAAATTACCACTTAAAAGCTAACCTCATCAATCTAAAAAAGTGAATTATGCTAACAAAATTGCTCATAACCTGCTATACCACCACACTAAACTGAATGAAGAATGCTCACAGATGTTTCCTCATCTAAATAAATGTAGTGAAAAGCTAATCTTATAACAAGGTAAATATGTCATCTGAATTTTATTTAGAACTGTTGCAATAACTTTAATCAATAATGCCACAGAGCCAACTAGGAAGTGTTTTCCTGGGGTCATTTATACAGAACCTATTTTCTTTATTACTCCTCCCATAAATAACATCTTTGTCTCATCAGACGAACAATTAACATGAAAAATTTACAAGACTTTAACCAGGTTTTGTTCAAGAGTTAGGTCTACTATATACGTGTTTTCTCATATACCTTCCATGATTTTAATCATAGTAAAAACAATTTAAAATTCTAAAGAGTGCTGTGACCTCTACTTTGCTATTTTTTTATGTTACTGAAACAATGTTCTCAAGCGTGTCTCAATGGTGTCTGTAAGTCAGCAGTTGTCATATAAAATCATTATTGGTTTTGATTTGAATTTTGTTAGGGAGGTATACTGCCTCCTCTTTAACTCTGTGTAGGTTTCAAGTAGTATTTTTCCACCAGTAGTACTTCCAGTGGACAGAATGCTTACTTACAACACTGTGACCTTCAAAGGCAAGATCCTGTCTTTCCTTCTGTTTTGTTCTGCACTGAGGTCTGTGCTGGTGCTTAAAAATATGGTGCTGAATGCGGCACACACATTTCAACAGGAAAAGTCATCATCAGTAACCCATAAAATACACTCAGTTCTCTCCCTATTATTAATCACATGACAAAGTTAGGAACAGAACAGTCTCATTCTCAGGTTTGTTTTGATATTTCCAAGTTTGGGAAGGGAGAAAACCCTTTGTCTCTATATGTTTAAGTTCTGGCTTTTCCTACTACATTGATGTCAAAAGATGAAAGGCAACGTAAATGTTCCACTCGTGCAAAAGAGAAAACAGAAGTATAATCTTAGGAAAGAGTTTCCAATGCTGTCTCCTTAATCCATTCCCCATGAAGAGCAATAGCACGTACTTCTGGCACCCTGCACCAACAGACCACTCTCCTTGTACTTCTCCCATGGCCTTTGCCAGCTGTCTCACTTTTCCCGTTTCCTCGAGGGTCTCATCCCCAGGGCTGACTGAGCCTGGCTGCTGCCACGCTGTCTCTGCTGATCTCGCCACAGACAAGAGCAGAGGTCACTGTCAGCTCACCTCGGCACGGGTCATGGGAGTGTTTGGGAGAGCAAACAGCTCCTCTTGCCTGGGTCAGGAGGAGCTCGGCACCTCGGACAGCGCCAGCTGGCCCGGGACAGAGGGGTTCGGCACCTCGGACAGGTCCATCTCACCCGGGATAAGGAAGTGTTCGGCACCTCGGACAGAGGGGCTCGGCACCGCGGACAGAGGAGTTCGGCACCTCGGACAGCTCCCCTGTCCCGCTTCGCTCCAGCACCGCGGACACCTCCAGCCCTCCCGCCCCCTCCTGCCGGCGCCGGGCGCCGCGGGCCGGACCGCCGCTCCCTGAAACGCACGATTTAAAGACCATTTCCACTGGTTTGTCATGACTTCATCCTCCCGACCTGAACGACCCTGTGCCAGAGAGCACCAGCTCAGGTTGCCCAGTCTCTGCTGGAAGGGAGCGCCTGTGAACTGCCGACCCAGCCCACGGGACTTTCTCGGACAGGCTGCCCCTTTTAGAAACAAGCCACACTAAGTGTCCACGTGCGTTTAAAAGTCACCCCAAGTCCCTGTGTCTGGCCACACTTTTCTGCACTTCGTTGCAGAAGACACTAGGCAGGCACAGACAGCAGTGTCCTTCAACAGACAAAAGTGCCCAGCTATACTCGTCACCCATACAACTCTGAGGGGATAGGGGGGTGGGGGGAGAAAAGAAAGAAAAAAAAAAAAAAAAGGAAACAGAGAAAAAGTTCCAATTAGAAGCTAAAGGATAATCTTATTAATATTATTTTGGAGCCTGTCAGCAGAAATCACTGCACATGCCAAACTGCAGGCTTTCCTCCGCTTCCGGACTCAATGCTTCTGGTGACCAGAGAAGCGGCTCCAAACATCTGCTGTCTCCAAATCCAGGAAAGCGAAATTAAAACAATGAGGAAAATGTGCCTGAGCCCAGCCCTGGAGGTGGCACTCCGCTGGCTCGCAGCGACACCTAGAGCCCAGCACAGGGGAAGGGCCCCGTGTCCCCAGCCACACCGGGAGAGAGTCACCAGTGGGTGCGGGCGCCCGGGAAAGGGGCCCGGTGCCTTCCCACACTTGGCAAAGGCCAAGGAGCAGCAGTGCCAAAATGGTTGCTGGTAAGCGGGTCACAGGGAAGAGTCAATTCAGGTCCCTGTCACTGCTGTCCCCCGGGGCTGTCAGCATTCTGTCACCTCGGGGAGAGGTTTAGGTCGATTGGCCCCACCGCTGACAGAAGTGCACTTGCTCTATAGACCACAAAAGCCTTTAGGAAGGGACGGGAGAACGGACAGGGATGCAAAAGATAATCCGAGGACACTTCCCTGCACACACAACTCTCCTCTGAGTGAAGCAGCCCTGCTGTTGAGGCTTGAAGCTGTGCCTTGCTTGGGAAGGCTCCCGGAGCCAAAGCTAAACCCTGCTGCAAAGCTAACGCGTCCCACTCGGGCAAGAAGTATTTTAACAGACACAAACATTATTCCCAACTGCAGCCATTTGCTTCCCCTTGTGTGTGCTTCCACAGAGGCAAAACACACTCAAATCCCTCTGCAAACCTAACACCAGCCAGCGATGCGGAGCCACATGTTTTGATCTATCACTGGCCCTTGTTCTCTCGGTCTTCCTGCTTTCCAAATCCCCTGTCCTCCATCCTCGCCACCCCGAAAGAATCAAGAGCAATCGACCCAGACTAGTTTAACTCCATCGGACACAGCAGGCAGCCAGCGGCCTGGATTAGTCACTGGTTACTAAGGCGATATGCAGATGCACCCTTTGAAGTCGCTGCTCTCGGAAGGTGCGCGGCCGAAGTTTGCGGCTTCCCCACGGGGGCTCGCCCGGGGGCAGCGGGGAGCGGGGAGAGAGACACCCACAAACGGCTGCTCAGGGGTTAAAAAGTTTCCCTGCTGCCGGGTTAGGGGGAGGCTGACTGGAAAACGAGGGGACAAGGTGAAGACTTCTACCCCGGGAGAGTGTTAAAGAGTCAATCACGGAATTAATAATAATAATAAAATTAAAAAGGGGGATGAGGAGCCTTGTCGCGTAGCTTGGGGGCAGTCGGACGGAACTGACACTCGGCGTTTCCCAAGGTGCTGACCCCGCGCCGCCCAGCCCCGCTCCACGGGAGCGGAGAGCCGCGCAAGGAGCTCGGTAACGGGGAGAGCTGCGGGGACAGCGCGGGGGCGGCGAGTCGCCGCTCCCCTCCACTCCCAGCGGGCTCCGTCCCGTACTATTCTCAGCACTTCAGGGGACGAAGAGGAGCGCAAAGACCCGCCTGGAAGAGCGGACAAACCGCAAGAAACCGCTGCCAGCTTAGAGGGGCACACAGCCATCCCGCAGGACAGGAGGCGGGGAGGGGGGGGCACCCAAAACCCAACCCCACGCGAACGACACCGGCGCTTACATCCTCCTCCTCGCAGTCACTTCGCGACTGGTACTGGAAGCGGGGCCGGCTGCCTTCCTGTTGCAATGGACGCGGGGTCTTGCCGGCAGCGCCGTCCTCCTCGCTGCTGTGGGCGCCCAGGAGGTGACTCGCTTCGGGGGGAACGGGGAACGAGCGGGAGGTGTTGATCTTCCCGCTGAACCGCTGGTACAGTGAAGCCATGAAGTCAATCCGCGGGAAACGAGGAGAGACGGAGGGAAAGAGAGCCGCTTCTTTTTTTTTCTTCCCCTCCTCTCTTCTTTTTTTTTTGGCTACAGCATGCTACACGCGGGTGAGGATCAGTCCCACATCAGTGGGAGGGAGAGCGAGGGATCCTGCTCCCCGGTCCTCTGCACCGGCACCCGGAGAGAAGCCGGGGGGTTCAAGAGAGCAGAGTCGGGGGAGTGATGAAAGGAAGAAGAGAGAGGATAGATAAATAAATAATAGAACGCAATCGAGCCGTAACACCACAGGCCCCGGGAATGCTGCACCATCCAGTGTTGGGAAGGAAAAAAAAATAGAAGAGGAAAAAAAAAGAACCAAAACACTCCACGAAGACGTACCCCCGATAATGGCGCCTGAGTGGATCAGCATTAAATGTGCTTTGGGGGTGTGCGTGTGTGTTTGCAAAAGCAGGGAAAAAAAAAAAAAAAAAGAAAAGAAAAAAGAAAAGGAAGGGGGGCTGGCTCAAACGCTGGCTGTCAGTGGCTCCCCAGGCAGAGGTGGCGGAGCAGTCGCCTCCGAGGTCGCATACCAACAGTGTGCACAAGCGAGAGGCAGAGTGACAGAGTGTGTGAGACGGAGTGGAAGAGGCTGGGAAGCCTCATTCAAAGCACGTTGCTCTTCTTGGGAAGGAGGGCTCTTCTACGATCATCTCCTTTTCGGTACCTTCTGGGGATTTTTTCCTGCCTATATTTTTTTTTTTCTTGGGGGGGAAAACACACAAAAAAAAAAAAAAAAGAAAAAAAAAAAAGAAAGAAAAAAAGAAAAAAAAAAAGGCACCAGACACCTGATCGCCAGCGGAGAGAGAGAAAAAGAGGTGGGGAGGGGGAAGGCGAGGCTGGGAGGCGGGACCGGCAGCTGGAGGGGCTCTGGGAGGCCGCTGTGCGTGGAGTGGCTCGGCCCCGAGGAAGGGGCGAGGGGAGGGACGGCCGAGCCTCCCCCACTGCCCTGCCCTGGCCCAGCGGGCACGGCACAGCCCGGCAAGCGGGCACTGCCCGGTCCCCGGCCCCTCTGCCCGTCCTCCTTCCCCCCACGGCCGGGGAGAGAAGAGGGGGGCTGCGGGTTTGTTTTTTTGGAGATGGTCATTGTCGTCGCTTTTTAAAATAATCCGGTAAATCGCGTCTCTTACTATTTTTGTATTAATTCATTTTTTGCTGCATTAAAACGTGCTCCAGCGCCCCTCAGTGGAAATCCGCCCAAAGCTGCTCCCGGCGGCTCCGGCCAGAGATAAACAACCGCGATCCCGGGGATGGAGCCGGGGATGGGCTGGGCTGGGGCCGGGGCTGGGGTCGGGATCGGGATCGGGG
>JANPWX010000094.1:10600-90331 GCA_024734555.1 Trochalopteron elliotii | reverse complement strand
GGACTATTCCTGTTGCTCCAGCACCAGGCAGAGGGGTTTCCATAGCAACGGATGCTTAGGTTTAAAGGAAAGTGGCAGAGTTGCTAT
Organism: Trochalopteron elliotii; assembly: GCA_024734555.1. Classification (NCBI taxonomy): domain Eukaryota; kingdom Metazoa; phylum Chordata; class Aves; order Passeriformes; family Leiothrichidae; genus Trochalopteron; species Trochalopteron elliotii. The sequence continues at coordinate 90,244 of JANPWX010000094.1, read as the reverse complement.
CCCCTCTTCTGTGCTCCAAAATCCTCCCCTTTGACCTCTAAATTGACCAGAGATACTGGGATCACAACGCACAAAGCATTAAGCAGTGTTTGCCCTTTCCCATTGAGAGACTTGCTGTTGAAGAGCTCACAAACTTCATTATAATTTAACTAGTGGATTTCAAGGGCTAAAATTCTGTTTCTAAACACAGTTCTTGCTTAAAGTTTTAGCTGTTAAGATAATACCATCTCTGATGTATGTAATTTCACCAGTCTTAAAAAAAACCCACTTCAGTAGATCACGTATACAATATTCTAAAGTGCAATGATTCGCCCCTCCATGATTTCAATAACTGCCTGATCAAAAATCTCTTTGCGTCTGAATAGTTTCATCAACTCCTTTTTGTTTGTGTCTTCAAAGTCAGGCATGAAAAGTTTTAACGTTTAGATGAAAAGGGAACCTTATCTCATCAAGATAGAGTGTTTGTTTTTGTTTTCTATCTCCTTCCTGACGGAACTTGAAAGAAGGAATCATTTTGATCTTCACAACTGAGATCCTGACATTTAATTAAAAAACAAGATGAGCACACAACCCTCTGAAGCAAAGGTCTGGCTTCTAAGTCGTAGTGACATCCATCATAGCACAGGTAACTTTCCAGAAGCCACTAGGACCCCTTGTAACTTCTGTGGCAGACACAAATTGACTACCAAAAATCTGGACACAGAGTTCAGCTAAATTCCACCTTGAACTGCATTAATGATATTTGGACTCATCACGGGTTTATGATATTTGGAACTGGTGACAACTAGCGCTAAAAAAAAAGGAACGAGAGAATAAAATTAAAAGAAATAATACATTTTTAACTTCTAAGGAAAAAACTAGGACACAAAGGAATAATCATAGAAAGCCACAAAAAGGCAAGACGAAACCACTAGGCAGGAAAAACACCAAAGATTAAATGTCTGAATTAAAAAGTTTCAAAGAAAGCACAGAAAAAAGAAAACATTCAGCATCACAGCCCAGTTCAAAAGCGAAAGTGCCTCTAGGGATCAATTCAGATCCAAATACATTGTTTGTGGTTTTAATTCTTAAGAACCAAGATTTCACGTAATTGAGTTTGCTTAGTCATGCACGCATATACTGGGCATGTATGTGTGTACACAATTCATGGAAAAATTATATTAAGGGAACACAAAATTGCAATGTCAAACACTTGAAAAGCTCAGTAAGAAACAAACAGCCAAATGGTCCTCCAGCCACCAAGAGATCCTGATCATGTAGCTTTGGGCTGTGATTCATTCTCCCAAAAATAAATAATTACAGCTATTTAAAGGGATTTCTGACTCCAGCTCTCCCCTCCATGACAGACCAGGGACAGCAGAAACAATTTAATGTCATGTTCTGGGTATCATGGTGGGTGAAGGAAGACGGTTTGCACCAGTTGGGAACTGCAAGACACATTTCTGTCACCCTGCTATAGCCAGAGTGACCTTGTGTGGAAGGGCAGAGCAGGCAGCTGGATGCAGAAATATCTTGAACAACCCCCTGCAACAAGATGCACCAGGCTCAGTCTGTCGATGCCAGTGCTGAAAGCAGGAGGATTTTTCTGAGTCATAGGGGACCCAGATGATTGCATTAGGGACGCTGGAGAGCACTCCAGCCTGCCTATGCACAAGCTATCTCAGGATGTAGCTTGTCCCTGCAAACGTGTTGTGGTAGTCCTGCCTGCTTGCTGGGGAGGGACACAGCCCAGGGATCCTGGGGCACTGTGCAGTGCTGGCAGCACCTCTGCCCTCCACTTGCAAGTGGTTAATTTGCTGTTCATCTGTGCAAGATTGGGAGCCCAGAGTCCTCTACAATGTCCTGGTTATGTGACCAGATACTGGCATACAAAGTGCACACCAACGAGGCATGGAAAGTCCGGAGCCAAAAAAAACCAAAACCAAAACATGGAGACATGGCAGCAAAATGGCACTAAACAAACACCACATCAGGAACTGGGGTTGCATTCAGCCAAAGATCTTTCCAGCCCATGGCAAGATTTGAGAAGTGAACAATTTGTGTTATGAAATGTGTAAAGAGGCAAAATATTTCAAAAGTACAAACGTAAGGTTTTTGTCTTTAAACACACATCCTACATGTAAGAAAAATTCTTTCCCCTAAACCCTGCAATGAAATCCCAAGATAAAAATCAAGGCACTTCAAAACAGTGTCCTCAAGCGTCTTTTAGTTGTATATTTAATTCAGTATCCAAAGTTTTGAAAGGGAGGTTTGATTCCTAACTAGTGACATTTCCATCAAAATAAAGTGTGTTAGTTAAGACATTTTCCTTGCAGCACTAAAGTATGTTTTACTGACATTTTTAAAGCATTCAGATAGAAATGACACTTTTTTCTTCCCATGTTGTACAAACAAACATTGTCCCCACATTTCAGCACTATTAATGTAGCACAGTCAAAAACAGGTCAAACCCAAGCCCTACTGCCTTTAAAACTTTACATTAAATATTTGTTTCCAGACAAATCAGCTCTGAGTAACACTGGCAAAGAAACAATTCAGCAATATTACTCCTGGATATTTTTTATTTAGATATAACTTCTATCTGTCAGGGAATTCATGCATTGTTATTCATGTTCCATTCTTCTGTTCTGACAAAGCAATTTATGAGCTTGCCATCTAAATAATATAGAGTTTGTTGCAGACAGAGCTAAACATGTTTCTAGTTTTCAAGTAGTGATAGTTATTAAGCAGCTGATTAGTGGGGTTTTTTTAACAAAAGAAATTTTTTCAGTAGTTTATGTACACTTTTTATTATTTGAACAATTACATTTTCATTTTCCAATGAATTTGTAAAGGGATTTTAAAATTTCCTGGTTATTTTTTTATATAACTCCCGAAAAGGCCAAGTTAGTATTTTCTCTCTAAATGCTTGTATTTATTAATATAAAACATCTGGGTTCTTGATAATAGCAACTGTCTAGGCACTAGAGAGACAAAGAAACAATATTTTAACTCCTATTACCATGGTCAGCCAAGACAAAATCATCCAGCTCATGAATCTCTAATGGCCCTAGGCTTATGCCTTCTGTACATCTGCTGCCTGGCGTCAACTAAAAACCCAACCAAACCAGAGCAGGAAATCCCTTCCCTGTGTCAAATGCACCAGTTCAGCAGTCCCTGAGGACTGATTACAAGGATACACTTGATCATTCATTTTGATCCAACGGGGTGTGCTGGGGGGAGCACTGCACTGTGTCAGGACAAGTGACAGTAGGGCTGCAGAGGGGCAATATATATTGTGGAATTAGTATGCTGAGCTGCTCACTTTCTTAGCTCATTATTTGTGCTAGCAGCATCCCAGAGCAAGTGATATAGAAATGCACTGGACAGTGAGTGAGGCATATTTCTCTCTGGAATCACACACTACTCAGAAAACTAATCTTGGAGGCCTTATAATTATTAAAAAAAAAAAAAAAATAGAGCAAACAAATGTCCCTAAACAAACAAGGAAGCTCTCCAGGCTGGACTAAGAGAAATATTAGTAAAATTAGTTTTCTGGGCACCACAAGAATAATTCAGTCTTCCACTAGTGGTGGAATGAAGGCTCTTGTGGGGAATAGAAAACACTGATACTCAAGTACTGGGAATAAGAGACAATGGTGGCTTTAAAGGATACAAGATTTTGGGGAAAAAAGAAAGTAGGCTGGAAGAAAAGGCTCTTCAGGAGAAGAGATGGGCCCAGAGGAAGTCAAGAAGAAAAAAATCAAAGGCATATAGAAGAGGCAGGGACCTGGTGAAATACCAGGAGGACCAAGAGAAAAAGGAGATGAAGACAAGTGAGGTCAAAGAGGTAGAGAAGAACTGGACCAAAACTGTCAGAGATGGAAAGCACCAACGTGCCTGGGGAGCAGGAAGCCAGGCTGGGGTGGTACAGGGTTAACTGGAGCCACACAATGGGGGCATTTTCAAAACCAGGGAGATCAGCGGCTCCAGAGGGCAATTCCAACAGCTGGTGGATAAATGTTCTCTGAGTGGTCAGTAAGACAGGTGATTGGAACCACCCTGATACCCACCAAGGCCTAATTAAATGAAATCAAGAGTCCATAGCTGAATCCCAGCAGGTTCTTCCCGGTAGTGTAAGCAGGACTGTTTCCAAAGGAAATGGGTGAAAGTCCTAATGCTGAGGGCACTTATAAATAGCCTTTGTGAGGCATTTGAAAATGTGCTGTAAGGGATAATCCTGCCAACTGGCAAAACTATAGATCACATGACCAAGGAGGTCTTTCCCATATGGTTTTTTATGATTTTGCAGTTGGTGCAGGGGTGATGAAAGGCAGAAAAAAAAAGAAACCAGCACAGAAGAGAGGAGTCAGGAACAATGGTTGTGCAAGTCTGGTGCTAAAAAAGGTTATGAAAAGTCTAAGTAAAAGAAAATACTGATGTACATGTGTTTGTGCAGCTGCACACCACATCAGGGTCCTGGCATAGCCCTGTAGCTGGTACTGACATTCATACCAACAGAAATTTGTACTGCAGACTGTCTTTCTTGTCTTAATTAACATTCTGTCTTTGGGAGCTTTATCTGAGAGAACTTAGGGTGAGATCCCAATTCTGTGTCTTCAAGAGAAGCCAGGAAGTCGAGCATTAGAGATAAATACATTTTCGCTTGGATGCCGTGAGCAGTTGGCATCCATGTGAGACTTGGCTAACATTCCTGAGCTGGTCTCCACCATGCACATTCCTCTCTGCTTTGTAACCTGCCAGGGTTTGATACTCAAGTCAGATATGCCATGACAGCTGATTAATCCCATCTCTCAAGAGGGTTTTCAGTAAGAAAAGGGAATATATTTGTCTCCAGAAAGGCAAAGTAGGCTGCTGCAGGTCTATCAGAAAAGCAACCATCTTGCAAAAGCATCCCTCTGTCACCTCAGACAGACTGGGCTCAGCTCTATATGTGAAAGGGATGCACAAGGTTCCTGCTCCACTGGTGTGCATGAGCCACATCTGCACATCCTTAATTCCCCAGGTTGGGGGAAGCTGATGCAATTCCTCCCTAATTCACCACTTTAAAACTGGCAGCACGCAGAAGTAAAATACCTTGGAGAAATTCTGTGTTTCCACTTGCCAAAAAGAACTTGTGCATGAAGAATCTTGGAGAAGTAGAAGGAATTTAATGAGTTAGCATTGCAAATGCATGCCACAGGATTCAAAGGGAGCAGACAAGACAAAATAATGTAATTTAAAGACTTTTTTTATAATACAAAGATTTTCTTTAAACAGATCTGACTCCTCAGACTAGCTGTCACTGAATTCACAGGGTTTTTTTGTTGTTGTTGCTTGGAAAGGAACTAAAACCTAGATTTCCTAAAAGACTCAGGGGATGTAATGACACAAATTTAGGTTTTGGAACCCCCCAGCTGAAAGGAAACCCTAGGGAGAAATATGAATATGCAGGGAAAAAAGCATATTTAGAGAAGTGGACATCTCAAAAAGGCTACCTTAGGATAACCAAATATCCTCCCACTCCCTTGTTCTCCTTCTGGCCCTGCCAGACATATGTTTCTTCCTCCAGTTTGGCACAGATTCAGCATATTCAAATATTCTTCTCTTGCAGCATTTACAGAGAAAGGAGCAATGATGGAGGTTTGTCAAACCCCTCCCTGTGAGGGAGAATGTTGGATATTCTCTAGGAATAAATACCAGATCAGGCAATCTTGAAGGCTGTAGGTACAATTGATCCCAGTTTCTGTCTCTCATCAGGACTACAGAGAGGTGAGGAGCTGTTGTGGGATGTCTTCATGGGCAGTTTTGAATGTACAGAACTGCCACTGGGGGTACCTCAGGAAATTTTCAGGCTGAACAGAAAAGCATCTGATAAATTCCAGTCATCTGGAGCTAAATGGGCTGTCAGCACAGATTTTTTAGAGCACAGTTCTAGATTAGCTGTCTGAATTTCCTGAAATCACCTAAAAGTAAATAATCCCAGTTTGGATTTGGAACTAATTTAAACTGGTAGATATTTGTGCTTCTTCACTGTAACTGCTGGTGCGTGTTCTTTCCTGCCTATTTGCCTTCATAAATTGATTAGGGAAAAAAGCTTGCATGCTTGCTCATAGTTTTCTAAGTATAAATTACATCATTTGTCCAATTAATCTGTCTCAGTAACATGAAGTCCAGAATCACTGAGGCTCATGGAAGTTATTTTAAAGGTCTGTAAATGTTTCTGGTCAACTGTCATTATGTAACAACAAATATACAGGATTATAAATGGCTGTCAAACAGTGCATTCATTTTTTAAAAGGTGGGAGACAGAAGGACAAGAACTGAATACTGGTAGGAAATCAGTAAGTTACATCTTTACCAGTTTAAAAAAAGTTTATGACCAAAGATGTTTAGGGTCAATAAACAAGCCAACCAATGAGAGGTTTTCATTTTAAACACCTCTCAGGTGTACCTGGATTAAACTCACCAACATATGTGGTTCTTTTTAATTTTACTTCACTCTTTCAACATAAGCCAGAGGCACTAAGCTTTGCAAAGTTATTCAGCAACACGAGGTACTGGAATACACACTGGAATTATCAAAATCAGATCAGTGACGGTATAATCAATATGAGCTGCTGCTTTGGAAAATTTCAGGGGATATTCACATGAATCTTGACGTATTCACTGCATGTGCCTAAATTTAGGGGCATTTTATTTCTTGTTGCTAGTTAAGCTGACAGAGATCTTATTGGCTTTTTAAACGATATCTTAAAAAAAAATAAACCCAATTCTTTGTGAAAGAAGCCAGGCACACACCTTAGTCACTCCTGACTTAAGAGACAGATCTATAGGTATATTTATTTGCATATGCCAAGGAATCATAAAAACATGTCAAGTGAACTGAATTATGAAAACTAACTTCAGAGATGTTCAATAATTTCACCACATGGATCAAAGCAATTCAGGACTCCTCTAAGTGAAAAAATACAAGCTGCTTCATCATGATCTGAATAAGAGTGTGACAAAAGCAATCCTGGGACATTCTGACTGCAACTGCTAATTTCAAATCTCTGAAAAAGGCTTGTTCTTCCAGAGAAAAATAATTTAATTGCCTCCAAGTTACAAGCACACAGCAACATTCAGATCCTCCTGTTCCTCTCCACAAAAACAGGTAAACAGCAACTAGACAGCTAAAAATGTCACAACAGGGTCCAAAACCCAGCTGTTGAGTCCATCATAGTTTCTGCAACACAACTTCAGCAGCACAACCAGAGCTGCATTTTGTAAAAGCACCAACACTGTTGAAAAAAGGAGGGCACCATGACTTAGAGAAGTAACTTCTGATGAACCATCACTTGCTACACTGGCTGATGCCAGCCCTCCAGGAACCTTATCAGCAATGGGCAGATGGAACCAGCATCACCATTTATCTGGAATGTCCAGTTCTTAAATCACTTACTTGTTTCTCAACACTACATCTCCAATGATTTCATATAAGCAACCACAGTGTAACCTTCTTCAGCTTCATGCGGCCAAGTGAATTTTACCATTTTTCTTGTGGGAATTTTTTATTCTGGCCATTATTCACCAATTTAAATATGTCTTTGCCCACCCAGCAACTTGGCAAAACAGAACGTGCTGCTGTTTCTGATGACGCTAATTTTCGCGAAAACTTCCTTTACTGAGGAAAGAGTATTCCCACTCAGAGGTGTTGATATCCTTCCACTGGTGCTACTTGGTATTTTTGGAAGTGGATGACGCCTCAAAACCAATTACCATGGCCTAGTTGTGTCACCCAGAAACATACGGGTCCTTGAAGAGGCAGCACACGCGGTACCGACGTTCGCGGCGCATTATGACAAATGCGGGCAACAACTTGTCAGAGGTGGAAACATTTGCTGGATAACAGAGATGACATAACCAGAAAGTAGGACAGTCACCCCAAAATGGGGCGAAATGATGTTTTGGCTAGAATAGGACATGCAGGAATTTAAATGATTTGGGATTTTCCTACAAAAAAACCCATCTGCCTTACCTTGAAACACGCACCACTTTCTTTGTACTAAAGAATTTGCAAGAAAGTGCTGGAAATTGCCTTGTATCAGGGCTCAGGTCTTATAAAGAGTATTTGAGGGTGTTCATCCTGAAGGAAAGGGGGCTCAGGGGAGACCGTACTGCTTTCTACAGCTCCCTTGGAGCAGGTTGTAGCCAGGTGGAGATTGGTCTCTTTTCCAAGAAACAGGATGACAGGAAACAGTCTCAAGTTGAGCAGAGGACATTCAGACTGGATATTACAAAAAATTCCCTCATGGAAAGGGATGTCTGGCACTGGACCAGGCTGTCCAGGGCAGTGGTGGAGTCACTTCCTGAAGGTATTTAATAGATGTGTAGATGTGGCACTTGGGACATGGTTTAATGGTGGGTTAGAAGTCAGTATCAATGATCCTTTCCAAACTAAAAAATACTACTATTACATGATCCTATGGAAAAGGAAAGAAAACACTTGAAAAGGGCTCAAAACCTTGGAATTTCCCAGTCTCTTAAGCCTGAAATAGTGTTGCTTTCAGAGCGCTCACGGAGGTTTATTTAGAAATAAGTACACTGGCAATCATTTCATCTTTGCCTGCTTTTTCCAGGGAGCTGTAGAGGAGCACTGGTTTATCTGTGATGTACCTGTGATTACCTGTGCATTGAGCTCCTGATCCAGGGCTGAGGGGCTCCCTGTTATAATGACTGAACCCTGACTGGGATTCTCATGCTGAGCTCGGCTCCCCTCTCCACCACAGACAATTCTCTAGCCAGGCCACCTAGTTTAAGAGGCAGCAGAAGCTGCTTGCCCTGCCACCTTGCAAGCCCCACACGTGCCCCAAAATGTCATAAAATAGGTTTGTGGGTCAGCTGCAGTGTGGGCTGCCAGCATATCCCAGTGTAGTACTGCAGCCATGGTGGGAGAGGCCTGACTGCACCTTTCTGCTTATTTTAGGAGCAGCCTAAGGCAAGTTTACAAAGTAATCTCTCTCTCTTTCTTGCTACCAATGCTTTTCTATAGGAAAAAAATACATTAAAAAAGATCACACTGTGATTTCTAAGCCGACAGCAGGCCTTTAAGATCAGAGCACAGACTTTAAATTAAATATGCTCCATCACACAAAGTTTTTGTCTATTATACAGTTCATATTAGAAAATAGTTGTCATTTCTTTATCAGATCCTTTTGGAAACTCACTACTGTTGGACCCTGCCCTCTACTGACATGCTTCTCTTCTGAGCACAATGCAGTCTCTTATATAGATGGCAACCTAGATGGCACATTTAAAATGAGCCTTTTTTTCAAAAGAGATGTTAAAAAAAAGACAGGAGGACAAAGATTACAATTATAGTGATTTCTATTTTCTATGTCAAATAGCTGAGAGAGGGCAAAAAGACAAAATAAATTGAAATTAAATATTAAAAATAATAATCTGAAGAAAGTTCATTTGGATCAATACAGTTTTAAAAATAAGACTCTGGAATGCCTTCTACCCTCCAGAAATATAACTGGGTGTTTTACAGTGTTTGTCAAGCCTGTTCTCTGAGGTGAGGGAGCACTTTCACTCCCCCCACTCTGTGCACTCTGTCCAGTACACATTGTTTGAAGTGACAAGATAGAAAGTATTTTGATATCTGTTTTCAATTAAGGCTCTTAAAGCAGAGACAACACCCATTAAGACTTACAGTAAATTTCTGAGATTAAACTTCTGGTCAGTGATTTCAGGATGAGACCAGCAGATCTGAGGGATTTGCTCATGTAGGTCTGTCCTGGAGGCAGGAGGGTGCACATGCTTTATCCTATGGCCTTTTGTTCTACAGAGTAATGACTCCTGTTACTGGGAAGGCTCAGCAGAATTAGAAGGAGATGAAACATCAGGAGACGTGCCCAGATGCTAATTTTGGAAGCAACAAGGCCCGAAACCAGGGCTGTTCATCTAATCTGGTGCCCAGCTGCTTGTTTAAAATAGGCAGCTAATGGAAAAAGAACTAAACCACAAAGATAGTAAAAATTCCTTAAGAAACAGCATTAATTCTTCCTAAGTCATTGATATAGATGTCACTGGGATCAGTGTGTGTGCTCCGGAAATTGTGTTTCTTATGCCACAGTTGTTCCATGTTTGCACCACAGTCTGGAGGAAAACCCCAACGTGCTGGCTTCTCTTTCTATAGGGTTTTCAGGTTATTTATTCTAGCCAAAAGCCAGAGTTACTGTGGGAACAGAGAATGCTTTATGCTCTCCATAAAATCATTTGACAATCCAAGGAAAACTTCCCTGAGACTGCTGTTCAGATTCCAGCGTGATTAATTGTATTTAGTGGGCACTTCACCTGAGTAAGGACTGCAGGGACTGACAATACCTGATCAGCCCAAAACACTGAAATTATCCATAAGCCTAGAAATAAACATTTGGGAAAAAACCATCTGTAAATACAGATCAGCATCACCACTTGAGGGTGCTGCAGTAGTTCTTAAATATTAACTCAAAGATGTGCTGCCAGGCAGGTACTGTACACAGAGCTACACGGCAATAATTCACCTAATTACTTCCACGGAGGCACTCAGAACATTTGGAGCTAAATTAGCACAAAATACTGCTGAAAAGGAGAGCTTCTTCTGAAATAGAGGTTTAAAATCCTAAAAACCTTCCTAACTAACTGCGGTGATAAAACGGGATTCTCCTTATAAAGAGCTGGGAAAAGGAAAAATTAAGCCAAACATAAGAGGGCCCTCAATTACAAAGTCACATGCATTTCTAGCTTCAAGAAAGTCATTACAAGTATAAATTCTCAGCTCTGCACACACATTTCCTTTGACTGTAACACAAGCGAATATTTTTCAAGGCATATCAAATTGATTTTGCTATAAACTATTACGGGATTATAGCCTCTTTGAATAGTCTTCACTACAGGAAACACACAGAACTGGTCTCTGTGGGAAATATATTGAATAGTCAGTAAAACACAAAGCAATACCAAAATACAATAGAAAACGTTTCAAAAAAGCCACAGCAACCTAAATGAAGAGGCTCTGTCAAACATAATCTAGGATTCTCCTATTATGTAGAAACTCCCTTTGATAATAAAAAAAAATGTTACTTGCTTGTGAGCATACAAAAATGTGAAAAAAAAAGAGATAAATGATGATAATGATGTTTCTTTTGAATGTATGAAATAATTTTATATGTGAAAGCACAGTGACTGAAATGAGCTCTCATTTGTAAAGTTTGTCCAATTCCAGTTTTCTAATCTGACTCTTATCAGGTACTCAAGAGAGCTCTTCAGGAACTATTTCATGATACTCTTGGAAAATGCTGACCCATCCAAGTTAAAACTGCTGGTGGTAAAAGAGCTAGTTTAAAAGAAAATTCTCTGTTCAAAGACATTGGTGGAGGGGGATTTATTGCTTAAGGTTAGAAGATATAAATCAGGCACTTTCAGCCTGAATATAGCACCAATTTATACCCCAAAATAAAGTGATTTTGAAATTTGGATGAAGAATGGGAAGAAAAATTAAATTAAAATAAATCACTTAAGTTGAACCAAACTAATGTTACTCCCTGGCTTGGCACAAAACAGACAATTGCAAGACTTGTTACCCATCCCAGCTCAGAGCAGAAAAGTTTTTGGAGCTTTGAAGCCTTAATTCCTCTTAGCTCCAACCTCCTCACTGTGTGCCCCACTAGAACATGATATGTTCTAAGGCTTTCTGAAACTATTGGGAAAGATGATGATTACCTGGACCTTGACCTTGAAGTCAAAGTACTGCAATCAGCTACAAGAGTGCCCTGGTGCAGGGCTGAATACCATCTGAAAGCAGGTAAGTCCCAGGAATAGTTCTTTGCAGTGAGAGGGAAAGAGTCACACCCTCTTTCCACGTCCTCTCCCTCAGGGCACTGCTCAACAACAGTTGCTGCTGATGTGGATATGTGGATGCCACCCATGACCCACAGCATGGATTGCCCAGGGCTGTGCTCTCAGAAATGAAGAACTGGTCCAATTTATGAAGAAGATTGATTTCAACCCAAGGAACATCTTTCTGCAGTGTGAATGCACTGCCTAATAAATGCTTGAGCCTCTCCTTCCCAGCTAAAGATGAAGGAGGGAAAGCAATAAGATGAGGGTGACTGTATGAAGGTGTGAAGAGCCAGAAATTCATTCTGCAAACTGTGCCTCTTCTCTGGCCTTAGCACTCTAATAGCCTAGAGCCATTTGGCCCCTAGACTGCAATACTCAGCAACAGAAAAAGACAGCAGAATCTGCTATAGGCACTTTACAGAGACAGGAGTAATCTTTGAGGCTATGTAGCAAGACATCGTTTTATTAAAGTATCTGAAGTTAGAGCCAATATGTCAATATTCACTGTCTTTATAAAAAGTGTGTCAGAAATAGGCAGACAATCTTGACACTATGTGGGTTTTCCTACAGCCTATTCACTTCTACATTGCATTGTTCAACCAGTTATTTTTAAATTTTCATTACTTTGCAGACAGTGCCCTGATTATTCCATTGAGAATGGTATCCTTTTAAATACCTTTACAAATGCCTTTACACATGATTAACATTAGCCCAGGACCTACCTACTTCCCTATGTCAAGGTCCCAAATACTAGATAAATATTTCCAATTACAAAAATAAAAGATATGCACAATTTTTACAAGTTAAAGGACTGCTATGAGGACTTTTTTGAAAGACAGAAGTAGGAAAGGAAGAGAGAAAACCATCTTGGCCTCATTTAAAATATAATTCCATCTCACACAGGTGAGAGCTCCAGCTTGGCCAACTCCTACAAGAAGTATCACCAAACAGGCCAGAGTGATTTGGCTGTTGGATGCACAGGCACGAACTCGTGGTTATTGAAATGCATCTTTACTACATGGAAAACTGTGCCTCCAACAAATTTTACCACAGCATTTATCTCCTATTAACTTAATTCAGACCAGGATTAAATTTTGGGCAAGCCTCTCTGATTGTTTCACTTCCCCAGGAATAAAATGTGTGCATAACAACACACACCTACCCCAGAGGGGACTGTGAAGATTAATGGGAGGAAAGCACCTGGATCCCAAGGACAGACATTTGTCCTAGTTATGTCTGTGTATGAAAAATGGTCAGAACTCCCCTGTCTCTCAGAAAGTGGTCATGGTTACTTTAAAAGACATATTCAAGCTAAGAGTTATGAACTCAAACACCAGAATAGTTGGAACTATTAACACGTAACATGTAACACTGTAAATGTATTTCACTGGGAAAAGGTCAGCATTAGAGATAGGAGACAGCCTTTCACATTAGAATAACTCATATCACCTTCTTTTCATCAGTCATGTATTTCCATAACTGCTTTCTTTCAGTCATCTTATTCAACAGGAAAGATTTATGTTTTGTGGCAAACAGCACTGTGGAAAAGGCATATTTATTAAGTCTGCCATTGTAAAATCTTTTCTAGTAGATAAGTGTTAGGAGCCCTCAGCTTTTTCAATAAATAATTTTATTATTTATTGCACAATAAATACTCCTACTTTATATTTTGTTCAGTTTAATTACACCAGTAACATGCTGGGTAACATTTCTAATTTTCCTCCTGTAAATAACTGGTATCATAGCAGGCTCCAGTAAGCACTCATTACAGATGAAGAGCACTGACACATTAAACCACTTCGGTTTCCTACACACAAATGTTTTCAAAACATTGAAATCTTTGGGTTGAAATATTTAATTCAAAGGAGCATGTGGCTGTTTTGTGTCAACACACACGGGAGGGACAGAGAGCTGTGCAAACACTGAATTATGGCATTGTGTGAAACTCCCCAGACTTCTCCACAGAAGCATTTCAAAACTTCTGTCCTCCTCCAAGAAGATCTTGAGCACTGCCTTTTGTGCATAGAAGGGTTAAGATCTACCATCCTTTTACTCTGTTTGTGTGCAGCATGCAGAGAAAGGGGACAACAAAGTGATTTCATTATTCCTGCTCCACATTCCTCCTTCACAGCTTCACAGATGAGCAGAATACTGCTACTGTTGAGATAATTAGCACAGGCAGTTAATAAGAGATTGTTAATGTTTCACTGAAACACAAATAGCAAAAGATAAATAATTCCTCCCCTAAGATCCAAACCAGAAAGAATAATTAACAGCTGGAGGGGAGGGAAAGCAAGAAGCTAGAACACACTCCAGAATTCCAATCTGCTACCCAATTTTTGCAGGCAAACATGAGTGGTTTCTCCAGCTATCATTCTCTTTCTGTCAAGAAAAAAGCTTCACCACTTCTCAATACTTCATAACTTCTTTTGCTCCTCAGGGAAAGTGAGAAATACGCAAACATAATTAAGACTTAACAATTCCATGTTTTAATTCAGGACCCCTAGAAAAAACAGCTGTAACTAACTCATCCTGCATTTCATGCTACCCCAGGTAGTGCCACATTTTTCTCTAGAAGACTTTTTTTTTTTTGCTTCAGAGGGATTTTCCCCATAATCCTCTTCCTAGGCTACAGGCAGCTCTCCCCAAGCTTATCACCACACCACATTTTCTGCTTCCTAAGCCTCATTATCCTTTGTACTTCTTTATGGCACAAACATACCCTTCTCCTAAACACAGCTCTGGCCAGACACTCTGCCAGGCTGTCAGTTCCTAAGTCTGTGACCCTCTTGCTCCCTCTGAGCTGAAATACAGAGAGGGAAGGTCACCCACAGTACTGTACTGGGAAAAGCCACCACTAAACCTTTTTGCTCTTGAAAGGAGATGGTCTACACTAGAATATCCATTTCAAAACAACTGCATTTCAAGGTTGAGCTTTTCAGGTGTTTTGAGTATGTGGTTGCCTCATTCCCATTATGCACTGATGGTGCTGTACGTAAAAAAACAATACTGCCCATCAGAGTCTGACATTTATGTATCCCTTCCTGAGCTCTGCCAAGCTTCAGGGCACAGCAGAGGAAGACACTTGTACTTGCCCCTTACACACAGCAATTCTCATTTATTGTGTATCAGTAAAAGTCCCCTTCCTTGTCTTGGGGACTCTGCTTCTTTAGGCAGCAGATGAGCAAGTTTTATAGCTGGCAGCAGGCAACACTCCTTTATCACCTCCCTTGTACAAGAAGAACCACAAGTTCTTGCTTGCAGGCTGTCACACAGAATGGCCAGAGGGCTCTGCACACCATGGGAAGGCAGGAGTATAGAAGCAGTGTTTCTATGCCCAGCTACTTTCCTGTTTCTGGGATTACTGCTGGGCTGAGGAATTGTCTGAAGAATCACACGTATTTTTTAAAATCATCAGAATAAATCACTGAGATGTTTTCTGTCTGCAGCAGCGAGGAAAGGCAGTTCTGGAGGAAAAGGAAGTTTAGTAAAAACAGAATGGAAATACTTCATGTGCTATGACGACGTTTCCTTATTTAGATTTAAAAAAATTCAAAAATCTGCCTCTTCATGGGTCTTAGTGCCCTATCATTAATTACTCAATAGAATTTCAACAGCTTTAAAGTCATCAGTTTCACAGAAACCCAGGCAGCAAACCACTTTTGAGCCATCACTTGCTTCAGTGTAGGTAGAAGTCCACTCTGCCTTTTGCAGTGTACTCCAGTTCTTTAAATATGGGTTATTTTGGTCATTTGAACAGAAACTCATTCCAGAGTCCTGGAGAACATTCTTCTAATTGCCTTAGCTCTTAATGGGCACACAGGTCAGGCACCCTTCTGATCTCAGCTTGATGATGCAAGTTTGATCCTTGTGCTGGACAAGCTCCCAGCATCATAGATCATAGTTAGCATCTTGTGCATCATCCACGACCTCAAAATGACCAGTGGACATCCTGGGCTGGCCATGCCAAGCAAAATGTTTTCCTCAGAAGGAGGAATCTTGCATCTGCAAATGCTCATGGGAAAGTGCATCTCCATAGCTGGTCTGTGACAGTGTGACAGTAACCTGTCCATGGATCACCAGGCATGGACAAGGCAGCTGAAAAGGAAGGTCAACAGGCACTGTCCAAAGGAGATCAGATGCAATTCTTCCTTTCTAAGGCACAGAAAATACCTGCCTCCTCATCCTCCACATTGTTGTAGATGAAGCTCAGGCAGTTCACTTTCATCAACACTGAGACATGACTGGACAGAGAAGCTGACTGCCAGCACTCAGATTCACCCTCAAAATGCTCCCAAATACCTCAGTGCTTGTGTAGACATATACATATGCTTGTGTAGGGCACACAAACATACAGACACAAAGCACTGGCAAATTCTGGGGCCTCAGTCCAGACTGGAGACATGCAGGGCTTCCAAACTCTCAGCAGTCTAAAGCTGGAAGTCAGGCCTGATCTCAAGTCCACTAAGAGTCTTTTCACAGGTTCCAGATGTCAGGCCTCTCTGTACTGAAAGAAGAACTGAATTCTCACAGGAGTAGCAAATTAAACCCAGATAGGTACTGGCTAGGAGAGTAGAACATTGATGAGATATTATGTTCATCCCTGGGATTATTTATATCAAGAGAACCAGGCTTCTTGTTTATTTGTACAGAAAGTACAGCCACAGCATGATGTCTAAATGAGCAGTATTTTGATCTTTTAGGAGGCTTTTCTATTTATCCAATTGGGCAATATTTCACTCTCCTCCTGCACTCTGAATATTACCTGTGATGCCCATGTCTATACACATCTTTCATGACTGGCAGAAATGAGTACCACAGACATTTCAAAGCACCACCAGTCATTTCACAAGTGTACTACAATGTGGTAAAATATACGGCATATTGCAACTACAAAATACATTTTAATCTTTCCAAAATCTGCTTCTGTTGATGACCCATAAAAGGGAGAAGTTCAAAACACTGTTTCATTGCTTATCTTCCCTGCCTAGGCTCCAACACTACAAGCTGAGAAATGTTATGGGTTTGAATGAACTGACCACCTGCAATAACCAAATTTCTTTCTACTATTTGAACAGCAAATATGCACAGGAAATGCAATAACCCTCTATATATGTCAAAAGGGCAGAGGAATCCTTAAATTGAGAGGACTATTCCTATAATTGCCAGAAGGCTCTGCAATGCCAGCCAGAAACTTAATACAAGTGGCAACTGTTCTCTTCAAGCTGGAATAACATTGGTTTCCATTTAGAAAAGCAACACAAAAGTCTAATGCAGCACAAAAAACATTGCATGAAAGCAGTTTTTGATACCACTCACTTTTGCAATTTCCCTATGCAGATTTCCTTCCTATTTGTTACCGTCTCGAATCAGAGCAGCAACTTTGCTTTCTTAAATAATCACAATGACTTAATGCAGGCATTTTCCATCCACCATGGCCATGATTAATGGAAATAGATTTGTCCCCACTGCTTAATGTTAAACAGCTGAGGTCAGGTTATAGGCTAATTTAAACTTCAGATAATCCTCCTGGCGTCAGTGGGATCACGTATGGCACAAACCATTGCTCCACTTGCATTTCTGTCTCCTGGAGCCTGCCACTGCATCTTAACACACATCTTTGTTGGGGTTCTAATGGGTACAGAGCAATGAGAGTCATTCGCAGCAGATGGTATTTTGTGCTGCTGCTTGCAGATGGGAGTACTGGGATTTGGCAGTCACAAAAAAAAAATCCCCAAAACTGGCCTAAAACCAGACCATAAAAGCAGAACAATAAAAAAAACCCAAACCCAATGCATATTTTTGTGGAGAACTAGTCAAGCAAACTTTTCCAGCTAGGCAAAGGTAATGGTTAAATCCTCTGGTGTCTATGAGGTATCAGCTCCAGCTGGAATTTGTCCTGCAGGTGTGCATATTATAACAGCTTTTCTTTTAGAAGACCTCAAGTGCTTGATAAGACAAAAAAATTACATAGCATTCTTCCTTTAAAGGCTTATGAACTGTGTCTTTTCTTACCAAACAACCTACTTTTAAAGAAAATTGTCGCATTTTTCCAGAGCTGGTTATAAAAGTATTGAAATAGGCAAAATCAAATAGAAACAGACCAAACATGGCACTGGGTGCCTCGACTTTGGAAGTTTCTTTGGAAAAGAAGCAAATAAGAGGGAGCATTAGGAAAGTATTACCATCTGCAGCTGGGGTCTTCAGACAGTGAAATTAAGCATACTTAAAATTTGCAAGTGAAATTTGCAAAATTTGCTCTGAAATCCCTCTGAAATTAAAATCTGCTCTGAAATCCCTCTTTGGGAGGGTATCCTCCTCTGCACTGGCTGTAGAGACCCAGTTTCCTTTCCAAGATATCTGAACTGAATGCTGAGAATGAATCTCTCAAGTCGGCAATTTTGAAGACCAAAAACTGTCGATCTAGTGGATCCCCCAACACATTCCCTCAGTGAAGCCAGGGAGTTCCCTTTGTCCGGTTTGAATTGCCCCTGGATGTGAGACAGCCTATGAGCAGCCCCTCCAGGAGGTGAAGCTCATTCTTAAGGACTTCTAGGAAGAGAAGAAGAAACCACATTGTTTTTACTGAAATATACTGGCACAAAAGCAAGGAATGGCAAAATTGCAAAGACTCAAAGCTTTTGTGAGTCGGTTCTCATACAGACATGGCACATTCTCTGAGATAATTGTGAATATTGAGATGTGTTGTGAGGTGAGTACTGTTTCAGCAAGAGAAAGATGCTGCATCTGGCTAGAAAAACCTGCTTCACCTATCAGTTCAGTGTTGCAAAACTGCAACACCTTCATAGAAAAATCTTCACCACCACTGCACCTGTCTCTACTAAAAGGCCATCTGGGACCACTTCTACTTTATTTCTGGTAATGCTCCATCCCAAGCTCAGCAGCAGCCACTGGGGTTCTGTTCTGACACCTGTAGGATAACTGGTAGGAAAGGACTGCGTGCAGTCCCTGAAATGTCTCAGTGATCCTGTAAAATAACTGAGCACAACTGAAGAAGTATGAAAAGATGTAGAGTTAGAATTAGTGAAAGAAAGTAGAGTTTTATTATTTATATTCCAGCAGCATACAGGAACCACAAGTGGGATCTGAGTCTCAGTGTGCCAGGCAACATATAAATACACGGTGGAAACCAATTCTGGCTCTGAAGAGACTGCAGTCTTCAGAAGCAAGAGAGGTGGGAGGTGAGAAAAGAAAGAGAGAGAATTAATATAAACACATCAAAACCAATCACAGAGCTAGGAGTAAAATTGTCTCTTTCCAGGCTCTGAAGCCTCTCCTCTGTCCAGTCTGTCATGCTGCCTTGCTAATCACAAGTTTGACATCTTTAATACCTTCACTTTCCACAAGATCTCTGCAAGCCAAGCCGTGGGGAGCTCCAAGCAGAAAGCAGATTGAATCACATCCCCAGAAACAAAAATGATCAGTTTATTCTGCTATAACTCTTCATGAATCTATGCTAAGTTATTGCTCCTTTGTCCTTTACTTCTTTTTTTACTGTCTTTTTTTTTTTTTCCCTAAGTAGGTCACCTCATCTCCTGAAGTATGAAGCTATAAGACTATGAAAACATAAAGGAGATTTATTTCTCTTTGTGTGCATGATCTTCTCCACTGAAAGGAGTATGGGAACAACTACAAGGTTCATCATTGACTTCCAAGAATAGACAAATACCTTTATTAGGCTTCTGTGGCCTGTCTCAAACATAGGCAGGATGAAACCCTCAGTGAAGGCAGAAGAACTCTTGCCATTAAGTTGCTCACTAGAACACTTGAGCATGGTACAAGGATGATAAAAGGTCAGAGAATAATTCATTTGAGAATTTTAATTTGTTAGATTTAACATAAGGCCATTAATGTGGGGGTTTTTTATCTCCCTGTCTCAGACCTCTCTGTTCCTAGATACACATTTATATTAAATTCATGATTTACAAGCATCATGATAGACTGGCCTTTGCTAGCCTCTTAGAGGGCTCTCGGTCACAATGATTCTTCACATATGATGCTTAAATACATTTTAATAAGTTGATCTTGCAAAAATAAAATCCCCAACAACTTAAACCCTGGACATGTCCAATACATGAGGTTTCCATAGGGTAAAACCAA
Source organism: Trochalopteron elliotii (assembly GCA_024734555.1). NCBI lineage: Eukaryota > Metazoa > Chordata > Aves > Passeriformes > Leiothrichidae > Trochalopteron > Trochalopteron elliotii. The sequence goes on along the minus strand of JANPWX010000094.1, from coordinate 70,276 downwards.
GCACTTTTTTCCCCTCAGCATTCTTATTTTGCATCTTTTTTAACTGATTTTTGTTTGCACTGATTCTAGAGGTCTCAGTTCACACCACCAAAAAAATGATGTTATCAACCACAGATGCTTGTTCTTGGGAAGCACCTCCACGTGAAACAAGGCAAGATTGAAGAAACCCAGAGAACAGAGCAGAGCCTGCATTCAGGCTGTCTGTAGTGAAGGAAAAGCTTGTGGCTGTTTTATCAAGAAGTGGATGCCAATGCTATAACTGCAGAGCTATTTATGAATGTAGCAGACAGCACACACAAGCTTTCATGTGCACATTAACACGGAATGTTCACCAGTGTCATGAAGGACCTTGATTCACCAGTGGCCATTTAAACAAACACGCTGAAATGCTGACATTCCAATCTCATGGAAATGCTGACATTCCAATCTCATGGAAATGCTGACATTCCAATCTCATGGAAGCTGCTTCTGACAATAGATTAGTGACATACATCCTCAAAAAATTACTGGTATACCCTCATATTCCAAGCTTCTCTGTGTCACAATAGGACACAAAATAAAGATGCTTGACTCCAGTCAGAAGGTAGTAGAAACCAGAAGGCTTTATTTATAATTTATTCAGCCCTTTTATAACATGCTTCACTAAGAAGACATGTTATTGGTCCATAGGACTGACACCTCTCCCATTGACTAAGTAACAGAAATAGCAAACAACACCTGTTTTTATGGAAAAGGAATATTGTTTATTCCTTGTTGTTCTGGGAGAAAGAAAACTGTTGAAGTTTCCCCTGGGAAGAGCTAGCAATTCTCAGACTCAGAAAATATCAGGTCCACATCTCTGCAGCAGGCAGATTCTTTCTGTAATATAAGCAATAAAACTATGTGGAATAGGAAAATCTCTTTAAAAGATTAAAACAGAAAAGAGCACACTAAGAATCTCTAATTTTTAGGGTATTCCTATCTTGAAATTTCACTTTAAAGCCTCCCAGCTTCCCTCAGGACCAACAACTATTAAGTTGCAATACCTTTCTTAGGAGCCAACCATAAGTTCATGGACCCTGCCATCACCAGAAATACCACCTACATTCCTCTGCATCTATCCACTCCCTTTGTGTGGATACATTTTTCAACTAAAAGCAGCCCTTCTTTCTGGACATCCTTTATCAATGGCTCCTCCTTACCTTTGACAAAGCAGAGAACACAATGTTCAAAGCAAGAAAGCTGCTGTGTGAAAATAAATCAATGAAGCTCACAAGAGGAATTAGGTATCTACCTATGCTGATATCTGATTCCAATGGAATCAAAGGCAACTATACTAATGTAGTGTCTGCTGACCTAGAGCTTTCATTAGATTCACAGGTAAATTTAAGCTCTTAAAAAAGCTTGTTAATAATGCCAGATGACACAGTTATGCAATTATCTGGTCCATTAGTTTTGCAGTTTACAACCACTCGCAAGCAGATTTCCCACACTCTGAAAACTTTGATGAAAAACACTGTTTACAATAGAATAGCTGACAACACAGTGCTGATACCAGAAAGCCTTCTCAAGCCCCTACTTCAGCTGTATCCAGGGCTGGAATAGAGGTGTCTTCTGAGGATTAGGAGAAAAGTGTATGTGAGACCTCCTGGTGACTGTCAGTCCAGGTTCCTCATGTGTGCAGAGTCTTTGAATCCGCGACATTCGAAAAACCAGAGTTCTCGCACGACTTAGTTTTTACAACTTGCTCCAGGAAAACTGTGAGCAGAATCCACAAGAAAGGACACACCAAGCAACTACTAAATTCTGAGACTTCATCTGACCTACAAGAGCAGTGAGCTCGATAGTGCTCCATCCATTAGTATTACTGGCCAAGGCTGCTCAATAAAGGCTTTACGATGAAAGCCTAACAACCACAGCAGGCATAATTCTTAGTGTTCCTGTGGACAATGGCTAAATCAATACTGAGCACCAGCCTCAGAGTTTCCAGATAGCAACACGGTAAGTCTTCCTTCTTCATATAACTTCACTAACAGCATGCAATAAACCATTCAGCAGGCAAGGAAAAAATCCTGTATTTCAACACAACAGCATAAATTTTCCCTTTCTAGCTTGTCCTCTGCTGTGGCAATAGGACAGATAGGCCAGAGTGAAGTGTGCTACCTGGGCATGCATTAACTTCTGTGGATTTGCTCCTGCACAGTAAAACTTCTCCTTTGTGATATTTAGATGAACATAGGTATTATCTCCAATGTGTTGCCCATTTTCAACCTGCATCCTCAACAATGTCTGCAAGGTCACACAACTAAAACCCAACAGTGACAGAAAAGGATCTCGAGCCAGCACTGTGTCCAACTTTCCTTAGAAACAAAGCCTGGAGTCCACAGTTAACTCCTGGTTTCCTAATCATCAGAGCTCTTGGCCGTGCTGTACCCTCACTGTACCAGCTGAGCTTTATTTCACACCTTTAACCTCCTACAATTTAAATATTTATAGCTAAGCTCATTACATAAGCTTCCATTATAAGTAATAACCACTGTAGGTCAGGAGTCATTTGATCTATTTCAGCACCTATTTCACAGCAATGAGATCTGTGCAAGCCTTGCTAGGAGCACTCACTGGATCTCCAAATTTCAGTAGGAAACTGGGATGACCAGCTAAGATGCAATACATGCACCCCTCATGTGTCTACATTTCATCAGGAATCCTGAATCAGTCCTGCCCTGTGTCTGTCAGTCTCCTAAGTGGGCTGTGACACTGCTCTCACATAAAAGTACCATAAAGAAAAAGCCCTTAAAGGCTTTTCTTTCTGTGTGGCTACTGAGGCAGCATGGCCAGAGAAGGACAATGCAGAGCTGGAAATGAGTGGCCCTCAATAACCACATGTTCTGACACCTTCCTGGCGAGGATTTAACTAATTAAGGGAAGATTTCCAGCCTTATGACACAGCAAAAGAAACATCACAGCTACTAAACAAGGGATATGCTTGGGGTCTAATCCAAATTGCATCTATCCAGCACTCTCTGTGAAACATACCTGTGTGTATTAAATGATTTTCAAGTATGCCAAAATCAAAATAAACCAAGTATGGTTTCTTAATTGTATAATCACTTCTGCCATACATATGTAAATGCCATAAATAAAGGCACTGAAAACACATAAGAATATGAACAAATATACATTTTAAATGTCTACAAAACCTCAAGCTACCAAGGATACCTGGCCTCAATTCCCTATCTGACTCGAGAGCATAAATGCCCTTGATTTTCAACCATTAACTCTTTTGTGAACTGGGATGTGCAGGCCAATTAACTTGAGGGTGGTGAAAAGAGCAAAGATCCCTAAAAAATAGTCTGACTTTATTTGTGTGTGAAGTCACTCATCAGTGAATGCAAAAGGAAAACCAAACAGAGCCAGCCCCACCCATAAAGGTGATGGAGAGGACAGGGTAATACCACAATCAACTTCTTTCACAGAAAGAGAACTATTTTCTAGTTAAATCCTCTTTCACAGAGGATTAAGCTACTATGAAAAAAAAATAAAAAAGAAGAACAGTGTCTGCATAACAATTCCAAAACTGCACCATCTGTAGACAAGCATCAGAGTACTTAAATCCCACTGGCAGACCACTGAAAAACCAGTTTGGCAGTGTCTGCTATACTCGGAATCAAGTGTAAGGAGGAGCCAAGATTAAATCTATAGAGATACTCAAATGTGGAGTCTCTCTTCTGTCAGATGTGGATATATCCCTATGCATCACAGGCCAGGGAAAGAGAAGAACCAAGCAGACAGGCTGCAGCTGGAGAGCACACATCCTGTGGGGTCACAGCACAGGGGAGAAGCCACGTGTGCTTCAAATGCAAGATGCACAAGCCAAGGGACTCGAGAGTGTGAGGTGGAAGCCAAATGTGTGATCTTATACTTCATGCATGAGACTCATCAGGCCTGCCTACAGCCTTACAAAAACACTCACAAACCAATTCCAGCCAGCTGGTTTGTGTTTTCATTGTATTTCCTAGGGGCAGAAAACAGAGTCTGTCCACAAACTGCATTCGTATTCTCCTCGTGTAAATTTTACTTTTCAGCACAGCTATGATGGGTTTAATTTCACCTTGATTTCTTTGGAGGGTAAAAGCATTACAGAAAAAATAAATTTCTTCTGCTTTGCCTTCAGCCAGAGAATGACAGCAACATTCTCCCCGTAAAGAAACTGGTAATGCTGCAGTGATTTTTATCACTAGCACTTGTATCTCCTGGATATTAAATAGATGTTTGGAAAATGCTGTGGTATCTCTTTATTTATAAAATATAACTGGGTATAATTCTGCAAAGTGATGAATTCCTCTGTATCAGGAGCTGTGCAGATCATTTGCCTTAACTCTGCAGTTTACATTAATGGACCACTAAAGGTTTGACTTGGAAAGGGGATCATAATATCCCAGATGAGGCAGACCTGTATTATACAATCACCATCTACTCTGGTCACATCAAGGGCACAACTGCACTCCCCCCACCTGCTGCCAATTCAATAAATGTGGGTGCACCACCTGCAAATGCATCCAGATCATTGCAGTGAGCAAGTGTGTCTGATCTTGGAAACAGCTGACCAACACGTTATGTATTAGTCAACATCAGGGCATCAAAATTCAGACAGATTTTAAGGTGGAGAAATAAAAAATATAATACAATAAGAACAAGAAATGGCATTTCAATGAGAATAATGAGGTTGAAAAATAAGGATTGGGAAATTTACAGATAGATGGAAGTTCTAAGGGAAAGAACTTTCTACTAAAAAAGTTCTCAAGCTTGATATGAGACAATAACACAACACTTTTGGGAAGTGCAAATACTACAATGGAGTCAGTGAAAGACAGAAGAGCTTTAAACACACTTCCACTAAGATTTTTACTAAATTTAGCATTTAGAGTTCTGTGCCTATTTTGAGACAAAAAATGCTGATCAGTTTGGAGAGAGTATGAAGAAAAACAAGGAGGAACATGCAGAAGGAAAAGTAACTGAGGGGGTAAGGTAGAACCCCAACAGCTTTGTAACAGCTGGTTATAAAGGAAGAGGTAAAAATTGCTGTGTCTGTGGTGGATAGAACAGATAGTACAAGAAGATAAGAGAGGGAAAAGATTTCTAAGGATGCTGTAGCATCACCCAGGCAGAGTGTGAAATCTGCCCCATTAGAATTTTTGAAATATTAAACAGGCACATCCCAAGAGTGACTAAGGCAGCACAATCCTGGATTGCAGCTGAGCAATGAACTAAGTAAAACCTTGTATTCTCCTTTAGCTCTGTATTTCCTTCTTTCTTGTTGGGGACCTTTGTTTCCTTCTTGTTTTGTTCATCCTGTGGATGAGCAAGGCAGAAAGTCCACAGTCTGGCTTTCAGATTCTGACAGGAGATTGCAGGCTGGGAGCGTACAGAAAAAAAATCTTTCTATTCTGTGAAAACTATGCACACTTGAAACCATTAACTTCCACAATAAAGTTTCAGAGCCTTCAAAGCATCATGTGTCAGAGTAGGTATTTTAAAGATGATTTTCATTATACTCTGTATTTCTCATTTGATTATAATCTGATTCTATTCTCACTTTAATAGGCAGCACTTTTACTGACTTCGACAGCATTATTCTTCCTGTTTTCACACTCACTACACTAAATGAGGGTAGACCCAGCCCTAAAAGTGTAAAATGGATTTAGCATTACACAATTTCAAAGTTCTAGGTGTTTTTTGCCATTTACTACTGTCCTCCAGGCTTCCTTTATATCTATAAATTGTCTCTTTGATGGCAGTGGCAGGGATGTATTTGTATAAGACAGTGTTTGCTTCCATAAGCACAGGAAGACAGATGAACCCCTGCAGAACCCTGCAGCTGGGCAGAGATTGATCTGTAACTCAATCCAGCAGTTTTTAAATACAGGTAACATGAAAAGCTCTCCAGCAAGCTGCTGAATGCAGTAGTCTGTTTAAAAACAATACAAGAAGTGACTGAGCAGATTCATCTCATTGTAACAAAATTCTCACTGAATAAGACAATCTTCCCCAAAAGGCTGGTTTTCCACTCACTCTCTGTGGCTTCAGCCCCTGGTAAGCTGCATTTCTGAGTTTATGAATGCAGCAGCATGAAATAAGGAATATTGAGAATCTGGTGGTCTTTTTAGATCTCAGTCCACCTGTAGACAAAACCCCCAATAAAGTTCAACATTTTACACATTGGCTGGAGTTGAGGAAACACATTATTACCACAACAATAAGTGTAATGACCTGCAAGTTAAACTGAACTGGAAATACCCTGAAAGTCCATTTTACTAAGTGTTATAAAATTGCATTCAGTATCAAAGCTCTCCAGGTGATCTCCAGCTGTGCCACATCATTGCTCCTGTGGGCATCTTCCAAACATTAATTTCATTTTTTCAGACATGAAGTTTCTCCAGCTTCACAATGTTAAACTGGAACTTGTAAGATCTGAAAAAAAAAAACTAATGAATGAGAACTTGCCTCTTTTTATCTTGGAGGAGTGGATACCCAAAATAGGGACATACCTATTCAATATCAAGAACACTGGACTGGCAAAGATAATTTGAGAGAGTATCCTTCATGGATAAAGGATATCCAAGAGTACTCCTCCAAGAGTAAATAGTTCTTACATCCAAGAAGATACTCAACCTATAAAGGCTCCAGGAAAGTCACAGTAGGTAACTTTCAATATTCTCAAAACACACCTGTCTTTTAAAGAATCAAAAAGCTGAAGTGTCCAATTCTCCTTAAAGTATAATCCAGTTTAAGTCCCCTTCCAAACTCTGTTTTACCCAGGAAGATAACAGGCAAACTGGAGGTTTTTAGGGAGCCAGAAGAACATAAAGTTATGTAATGACCCCTTTTTGTTTGCTAAACTCTTCCATGAAAATTGAACCTGAGGAATTCCAAAGAGCTGATAATCACCAAAATTATCTTCCCTTGCAAGTAAAAATAAATAAGGTAGAAGAGTTGTTCAGGTGGAAAAGAGTTTCATTACTTTCACAGTAAAGTAATTCTGCCTACCTAACCACACCATTAACACCTTTCTTATAAGAGAAGTCATTATGGTGACTTTTGAAAGGACAATTTCTGATTTCTGCATGTAATATAAGCAGAAGATCCTAGAATCCTGGATAAGACAGAAAAAGAAAGTGCCTAAGATGGAGGTAAGCCCATAAAACCCATCACTTGGAAACCAATGTTGAATCCAGAGCTGGGGTTAACTGAGGATGCCTTGAACATTGTGTGGATCACCAATCAAGACAAGCACTCCAAAGGAAATGCTCTGCCTCTGCTCCCTGTGAAAGAGCTCCCGCTGCTCCTCACGCAGAGCACCATTGCTGGGAAGGCATTTCAGGAGAGAACTGTTCCCTTGATTGTGTAGGCTGCCAACAGCTCAGAGGATCTCTAACAAGCCACTCACAGAAGAAATCCTGAGCATTGTCCTGTCTCAAATCTATGGTAATTCTCCAGGGCAAGGGTCAAGTCCTTTGGCAATTAGCAGAATAAATGAGTTTGTTAATCACCTTAGAGAAACAAGTACCTAATCAATAGGGAGATGCTGTGATAGGTGACTAAAGCTATTCACATAATCACATAGCTAGAATGTCCTGGTTTTGAATGACATTTCCTACCCAAAATAGCCTGGAGGAAGAGAAGTGCTGTTGACAAATGGGAGCTGAGTGAAGCTGTTTGGGAATGCAGGAACGGTGTGTTGCCTTAAGCAGTTTAAGTGAATCTGTGTGCATTGCAAAACTACATCTCTGAAACTATTTCAAAGTTAAGAGTTGCAAGAAACTATTCAGGAGATAACGTGAAAAGCAGGTCTGGCATCAATCAGAAATTCATTACACTTGCACTGCATGGGAAATCAGGAAAAACTGCACGGAACTGAAACTACAAGAGCAAAACCACGGAGAAATCAACTGACAAAATAAAACTGCTCACTGGCTACATCTGGGAACTCAAGTTCCCCTTAGTATCTCACTGCATGCTTTGCTTTGGTAGGCATTCACCATTTATTAGCACTAATGAAATTGTGTCCTGAGTGCAGCAATCAGGGTATGCTCAAAATTTTCCAAGTAGCAGACACGGAGTTTGTTTCTATTTCAAGATGAAAGGTCACAATTCACATAGCTTTTTATCTGGATCTTGCTCTGACATAACCTTTAGTAACTCTGATGCCATCCAGAAGGACCTTGACAGGATTGAGGAGTGGGCCTGTGCAGATCTCATGAAATTTAACAAGGGCAAGTGCAAGGTCCTGCATACAGACTGTGATTGGATTGAGAGTGACATGAAAAGTTGGACGTGACCCAGTAATGTGTGCTCACGGCCCAGAACCAAATCCTGGGCTGCGTGACAAGAAGCAGAGTCAGGAGGTCGAGGGAGAAGATTTCCCCCCTCTGTTCTGCCCTGGTGAGATCCCATCTGGACCACTGTGGAGTCAGAGCTGGAAAAGTCTGGGGTCAGACCTGTTAAAGCAGGTCCAGAGGAGAGCCCAGAGGGCTGAAACACCTCTCCTATAAAGAAAGGCTGAAAGAGTTGCTCACCCTGGAGAAGAAGAAGCTCCAGGGAGATTTTCCTGAAGCCTCTCAATACTTAAAGAGAGGGGGCTTATAAAAAAGGGAGACTTTTCACTGAAGCCTGTAGTGACAAAACAAGGGGCAATGGTCTCCAACTGAGAGAGGGTAGGTTTAGACTGGACATTGGGAAGAAATTTTTTACAGTTGAGAGTGTTGAGACACTGAAACAGATTTCCCAGAGAAGCTGTGGATGTCCCATACCTAGAAGTGTTCAAGGTCAGGTCAGATGGGCCTTTGAGCAACCTGATCCTGTGAAAGATGGCCCTGACTATGGGATAGAGTTTGGGCTACATGATCTTTATGGGTTCCTGTCAACCCAAACCACTCCATGAGTCTATGACCATTCTGTGCTTCCCAAGGAGGTCTAATTGCATTCAGTTCTGGGCAATTTTCTTTGAGAGCCACAAAAAAAGACACAATGACCCCAGACAGCATCTCTGAAACAAAAGCAAACTGCTTCTGCAAGGGAACTCTGGACTATCACACAAGATGGATTACATACACTCTCTCATTACCAAGAGATTTTAAGAGAGCCCTATGTCTTCTTATAAAGTGCCCAAATCACAAAACCCAATGTTTCCCATTTGGTTTTTGTTTCCCCTCACTACCAAGACTGTTCTTTCTACCATTTCCAAATTACTTACCAAAGTTTCTTAAACAAGGAAATTCAGTGCAAACTCGAGCCTTTGTTTTATCAACTCAAGACTTTGATAAGATTTCAAGATCTTTATCTGCATTGTTTATCTGTCTTAGGCTTCTCTAGGGTTATTGGCTTGACTTTCTGTAGGAGGTCAAAATAACTCTGGCATAATGAGCAAGCAGGAACAAGCTTTTGCAAAAATAAAAGGAAAAAACCTTTCAGATTTCTCCTTCTTCACCAGATTATTTGAACCACAGTCATATGCTGGGGCCCAGTAAAATCACAGAGCAGAAAAATGTCCAGGAAACATTCCAGTCTTATGTAAGGTAGGAGGCAATACACTCTGCAAGTAAAATTTGCCAGCCAAACTAGCACAGAAGCTCCACCAGGGCCCCTGTGGACTTGTGTTGCACAGAAGCTCTGATTAGATTATCATAATGATCTGATTTAGGCCACAAAATCTATTATTCTGAACCAGCACATTATCAGAGTTAATTTTGTAAACTGATGTCAACATTAGAGAAACTCAGATTACTATTCAGTCAATACTTGGAACATTAAAATAAATTCCTTAGAGTCCTTATGTGTATCTAGTGCATCAGTAACAGACTGCAGTATGTGCAGAACTCAGGGCAAGTATCAAGTCTATCTGCTTAGTCAAACAAGAGTCCTCTGGATTCCTGTGAAGTTTCTCTGGCCTAACTGACAGTTGCTCTTAAAAATCTGACTGCTTTTAGTAATGAATCCAAGGAAAAACTCCAGGATGTACTGACAGCACCAATCTTCCCTAACTGCCTCCTATGCAGGAGTAAATTTTTCAATAGCTTTTCAAAGAACTAGAAAGTCTGTTTTGGAAACAAATCAGTAAAGTTCCCAGCTGGCAAGACACCAGCTTTCCCTGACGCATTCCTGTTATCAGTTAATTTAATGATGTAATTCAATCTTCCTCTGGGTTTTATTCTTAGAGATCCTAAATGTACACATTCATCTACAAGGACCCTTACCATGGATAAAAAGTTTAGATAATCCCTTTTGACTCACTCCATCACATCAGGCCTGGAAGTGAAGTGAGGGTGAGGCACATCCTGCACAGCTCTGGCTCTTTGGCCAAAACATCCATCAATTAAAGAGCCAGGAAAGGAGAGCCACCTGCTGAAAAAACAAACATATACCAGCAGAAAAGGATAAGCTAAAGCTCCTTGCTCCTTCTCATCAGTACCCAGGAGCAGTAAAAATTAGGCAATTAGTCACAGTCTAAAGCCTGCTCTCAGCACATTCACTGGCACAGCATCTGGACACCTCTCCCAGCCCAGCACAGGCTGCAGAGCCCAGACCCAGCAGCTCTTCACTGTAAAAGGACAAAGGCCAACAGGCACAGGGCAGCAAGAACTGCTTTAAAACAAGCCATTAAACCAACCTCAGTTTCCAAAATTCCCCATGTTGCTCTGCATACTTCTGGCTAATTGAATTATCTGGAGAAGAAAAAAAAAAATCCAGAAATTCTCCTGATTGTTTTTCCCATAATTAAATACCCTGAAACATGTAAGATTAGTGCAAAAAAGATACCTAATTCTGAACTGGTATCTTCAGCTCCTCAGCCACAGTAAACACCTCACAGTTAGGCTGATTCTTCTCAGCAGACATGGTTAACTTTCCCACTGGTGGGTATATTGGAGGAAAATATTCTGCAAAATAATTACTGCATTTAAAATGTTTTAATACACATCAATTTTTCAACCTAAAATATCAAAGAGTTGGGGTATTTTGCCATAGAAAAGAACAAGACCATAAAATTGGGGCTGTTCAGCCTGGAGAAGGGAAAGTTGCACTGAGACCTCCTCACAACCTTCAAGTATTTGAATTTTCACAACTGTATCCAAAGAGATGAAACATCGTTTGTCCCTAAGCAAACTGAACAAAATTTAGGGAGGTGCTCTTTAAGGAAGTATATATTTAAGTTTCTTTTATTTTTCTCATGGATTGGCTGTAGAACATGGGTTTATGAAACAATCTGATGCAGGAATCAATTTTAAGGTGGCTTGGGAGCCAAACCAGAATATCTGCTTAAAATTGTATCTTTGCCAAGCAATAGCAATTGCTATGACAGATACAGCTAACAGAAGATAACAGACACACAACTTCTGCATTTAAAGTCAGGTATTGTGTCAGAAAATAATCCAGTAGTTCCTAAAAGAGGCCTCAGGACACACAGCATAGCACTAGACTCCTGCAGTGGAAATTCTGCCAATCCCCTTCAAACCTAACAAAGTGCAAGGAAGTGAAGCATTACTCAGTTTTGGTTTTCTAGCCTTATATACTTGGTGAAAATCTAATTTTTACCTGTGTGTACATCCATATACACAAATATTCCTGAGAAAAAGCCTGTGGTGAGCTACATATTACAAATTTTGAGATTATGCACACTGCTAATATGTTCCATAATGTACTTTCTAAAGTCATATCAGCATCCTTTAAAAAGGCTGTAATATGGGGTAGGCTGCTCAAAGCCTAAAGCCAGGAATATAATCCAGATATGCCATAAAGGTGTTAATTCAGCAGCCATAGGAAGGACAGGGGAAAGATATAATTTAACACTGTCATAGTATCTGTGACACCCCAGTGTCCAATAACAAGTAGCAAAGAAATGTGGTCTTTTAAAGGTCCGACTGATCAAAGCTAGACCATTCTATGTTCTGTCAAAAAGAAAAAGGTTGACTTTTAAAACCAAAAGGAAAGGAGTAGCTGTAGCTCTAAGAAGTCTCCAAAGCAAGTCAGGTAAAAGTTATTTAGCTGACTTATATAGAAGATAAGGAAAATCCCTATAGGTAAGCATAATGTTAGGGATATGTTTTGGTATTTCATTTCTTGCTTCCTTATTTCTAGGAAACACACTTTTGGTTTGTTTCGGGTTTTTGGTTTTTTGGGGTTTGTTGTTGTTTTTTTCAAATTTGTTTGGTTGGTTGGTTGGTTGGTTGGTTTTTTGGGAGGGGGTTTAGTTATCATTTTTTACCTTCTATGTAATTTATTTTGTGAAGATTATAAGACAGGTTTATTAACATAAATCTGAAATCTTCCCAATAGTTTTTAGTAGAACTTGTTAAAATTTCTGCTGCAACAAAAACTGCACAAGTGAGTCCTTGCCCTCTATTTACATGCAGAGCTAAGTAGTCAAGAAATTCTAAATCTCGCATTTCTATACTCAGACCACAGCTCAGTAATACAGAAAAGCTCTCTGTATGGCTCACAGCACCAGGTCAAAAATTTTCCAGCTACATAACACACAAGTTTGTCCCACAGAAGCTCATTCTGCTGGTCTAAATCCCTTACAGAAGTATGGACAAGTTGAGGTTGTACCAGCAGAATTTGGTGAAATCAGGTATAGTTTTGCCTTCCACAGCAGCCTTGGAAGCCAAAAGAGCTGACAGAAATGTGGGAATGTGCCAAATCCCAAATTAGATCCAGCTCATCTTGCTGCATGGTCCAGCAGTCCACAGATGAGTACAGATGATTTTGGAGTCACAGTTTCTGTCTTCTCCAGAGAACACAGATAGGCCTGTCTATTCCCACAGATCTCCACTGGCTTCAAACTTTAATTGAGTTTGAAAAGCTCAAACAACAGCAGTACAGGGCAAGAGGAAGTCTGGACCACAGCACAGAACAGCAAAAATTGCTTTCTTTACAGTGTTTCAGCAATTCTGGGCAGTTCCATTCTAACAGAAACTCAGAAATACAAATCAAAAGAGGAGAGCTGGGAATAGTATCCACCTTGCTGTTTCAAAGGTTTTTGAGTGACTGAGCTATTGGTTAGTTTTCAGAGTTCCTGGGTGTCTAAAAAGTGTTAGAGTTCAGACATAAAACAACTGTTTCTGGTGAGGGTAACACCTGTGAAAAAGTCTCATTTTCCAATGAGGCAAAAAAACTGTTCTCTCTTTGCACATGCAAACTTTCTAAGAATTATGAGTTTTGCAATTGAAAAATCATACTGTTTCCTGACAGTACATACAAAAAATACTGGGTGCAAGACAGGCATGGTTGCATTCAGTCTGAAATCCATTACCAGGACAGCAATGACACTCAGCTGCACCACTTCTGTTCACACGTACAAGAGACTCTGAGAGTGCATGAAATACAGAGAGTTTCAAAAAACTGCAGGGGTTCAATACAGACTGAAACTGAGCTCTCCATAGTCTGAAGCAAACTGGAATGTTCAAATATTTCTGCCTCATCAATGATGCAGTGTTAAATGTTGGTTGGCTGCACTCATTTTTTTGAGGGGAAATAAAATATTTAAAACAAAAGCATAATAAACTATTTAATAACTCAGTCATCAGCAAAAGTTGCACAGACAGACCCTATAAAACAGTCACATTTACATCATTTTGTGGTAATGAAAATGTCCTTCACCTGACATGATTTCTTACCAGGATGGTGCGTTTTTCCTACAGTATCTTCACAAGCAGGAGACTGAGGAGTGTTTGCAGCTCTCTACTCTGTTTTAAGGAGTTTAGATACCTGAAATGACAGTCTGCACTATCTGAACTTTGGCAGTTAACTAAAACTAAAATTGATCCTCAGCCCCATATAAAACACCACATCTCACTAACACAAGCAGACATCCAGGCACTCCATCCATTATGAAGTACTTTTGAAATACTATTCCTTACGACAGTGGTAGCTTTTAAAATGAGTTGCAACTGAGAGTGTATTTTAAGAGGCTAAAATAAAACATCAATTGGCATCTGACAACCAGGGAGATGTGGGAGAAAAATACATCTGTTAAAGATGGTCGTGATGTACAAGAAGATCCCCCTCAGTGTTTTCAGCAACTCCATCAAGGCTCATTCCCAGACATAAGAACCTATTTCAAAGTGTGGATTTCCCAGACATGTGGTTATCCTGGCAGAGAAGGCCATCTCTGTATGTGCTTCTGTTCTAGAGCACCTGGATTAGAACTTCGTGCAAGTTTTGCTTAGCACCCGACAAAGTCACAGCTCTGGTTTGTGAGCTGGGCTCATAGGTACTACTCAATCCAAATTAGCGTCTTTTTATGCTGGGGGAACATTTCCTTGTAAATATGGGAAAATGTAGATAAATTATCACTCTCTAGCTAAATGCACTTTTTAAAATTCTGCCAATGCTGCGCCATATGTCTACTGCAGTACGTAATAACCTGGAATTAATGAGAGGATATTTGTGGATCTATTGTCTCTTTGGTAGCACCTGCTGCAGTCAAGTTTCAGAACTCCACTGAAGATTCATTATGTTTTCACAAAGTGTGTTTTCATATGGGGATTTGGAGACTGGAGAAAAAACTAAAAACTATATACCAGTGCTTTTTCTTCCATCTACATGTGCACAGAATCATAGAACCATGAGATGTTAAGGAGTCGGAATGAACCCTGAAGGTTCTCTAGTCCCAGCTGTCCTGGCCAAGGGAAGGACAACTCTCACCTGACCAGGTTTTTCAAGGCCTCATCCAACCTGACCCTGAACAATGCCAAGGACAGGGCATCCAAAACTTCCCTGGACAGCCTGTTCCAGTGTCTCACCACCCCCACAGTAAAGAACTCCTTCCTAGGATCTAACCTAAACTGCCCTCTCAATTTGTACTCATTACTCCTCATCCTATCATTTGTATAAGACATGCTTGTATATTTTTACAGTTTTCCCAGTTTATCAAGCTATTACTGTTCATTAAATCAACAAAATATATATTTAAATAATTCCCTTCTAAATACAAGATAATGTTTTAAGATCTGATGTTTACAAACAGAGAAGGGCTCCTGGGAGAGCAGCTGGTCACTAATGGTGTCCACCAGAGCTCAGGATTCGGGCCAGTTCTGTTTAATATCTTTATCAATGATCTGGATGAGGGGATCAAGTGCACCCTCAGTCAGTTTACAGATGACACTAAGTTGTGGGAGTGTTTATCTGCTGGAGGGCAGGAAGGCTCTGGACAGGGGATCTGCCAATGGCATCCTGGCTCACACCAAAAATAGTGTGACCAGCAGGACCAGGGAAAGGGCTGTCCCTGTGTGCTCAGCACTGGTCAGGTCATACCTGGAGTGCTGTGCCCAGTTCTGGGCCTCTCACTACAAAAAGACACTGAGGGGCTGGAGCAAGTCCAGAGAAGGGCAAAGAAACTGGTGAAGGGTCTATAGAGTGAGTCCTGTGAGGAGCAGCTGAGGGAGCTGGGGTGGTTTACTCTGGAGAAGAGGATGTAGCAAGGAGAGTGTTGGTCTCTTCTCACCAGAAACAAGCAGCAGGACAAGAGGAAATGGCCTCAAGCTGCACCAGAGAAGGTTCACATTGGCCATCAAGAAGAATTTCTTCACTGAAAGGGTTTTCAAGCTTTGGAACAGGCTGTCCAGGGAGGTGGTGGGGTCATCATCCCTGGAACTATCCAAGAAATGACTGGATGTGGCATTTGGTGTTTTGGTTTAGTTTATGTGGTGGTGTTCAGTCAAAGGTTAGATCTGATCTTGGAGGTCTTTTCCAACTTTAATGATCCCATGATTATACTTCCAAGTAGTACCCAGAGGTACCACAGAATACATGATAAAACCATAGAGCAGAAAGTCAGGACTGCAAGTTTTGAGCAGTTACGAATTAATTACAGTGCTGAACTTCCTTAAATAATGCAAGAAGTCTAAAAATCATGGAATATAATAATTATTTACTCCTAGTGCTTTTATTTGCCATTTGCTTTTCTAATGACTGAGATTTCCATTTGCAAGTTCCTTCATAAGCATCATGGACAACAACTGCCTTTATAAATACTGTAATTGAATATTATATTTTCCATTAAACACATGACTGCAAGGCTGTAAGATGGGAGACAGTTCACTACATACTGACATATCCTCAAAGACATAAAAACTGATAATACAAAGGCTATTATTGCCTTGATGGGCTTGAGATTATAATAGCCAAATATAATAAAGATAGGAGAGGAACAAAATAACAAATAATAATGAGACCATGGCATAAACAGAAAATGCATCTTCATTGAAATAAATGTTAATTACTTCTTAATCCAGAATGTGCACATCTATGCATAAACCTCACCCCAGCATCAGTAACAGAGCAAGTAATTGCAGAAGAGGGAAGTATCTCATTATGTAACTCCACACCTCCCAACACCTTTTACAAAATATGTTCTTTCTATTCTACAGGTGGCAAGAGATGCACAAAGTGTCCAGGAGCAGCCCAAGGTCACTGAGGTCAGTGCCAGCACGGTCAAATCAAAGCACCTCACTGGAGGTTATTTGCTGTGTTCATACAACGCTGCATTTGTGATTTCTCCCCAGTTTCTATTTGCTACACACTCAACTGACAGAGACCTGATTAAGGATTCTTAAATCAGGTGTGAGGAGAACACTTTTTAAAGGTATATTGTGGATAAAGGTTAAACAAAGGGGAATTTTAGAAAGCCACTGACAAGACAATGTCTTTTGCACACATTTCCCCTGTGCTCATTTTTCTCCTAGATAAAACACCTCTTGAAACAGAGGTGCTGATTTTTCTAAGTGTTTTTATTACTGCAAAAATAGCAAGGTAAACTGAGAATTTCTTTGGCCTAAGGGATATTTACATTTATTTAGTTTTTGATCTGACAGATACAGTTGATAACCTGGCTCTGTAGGACAGATACGCTACTTAAAAATACAATGAAACAAACAGTGTCAGTCTGAATTACAATAACTGGTTAATTCAAAATGCCTAAACAGGCCTAGGATCAAGAATGAGAACCCAAGGTTCCTCAGTCAAAGATAAGTAGTTTGATCAGCTGTCCAGTGGGTCTTGTGTATCCTGTGCCCCATGAATCCCAAACTGCACTCAAGTGAAAATGCTTATAGCTAAAGGGAAAAGGTTCTTCTGCATCCAGGAAAGGATATATTGGCTTGGGACACTCAGGCAGAGGAAGGATCTCATGCTTTATATAGGTGAAAACTATAACCACGAGGTTTTACAGAAAAAATATAAACTATCCCTGCTCTGTACTCCTCCACCATTTTTTCTGAAGCAGCAGCTGTGTGTTTTTTTCAATAAGAGTTGATGAATGCCTGTTAAGGGTAGCAGCATCTATGGAACAGTCTTGCAAGAATCAGGATAATTTCTCCTGATGTGGCACAGGCACAAGGTTGTTCCATTGTGAAAAAGAGACAAACCTCAGCATACAAAAGCAGGCTGTGCAGGCACTTGGCAGACTAAGATTAAAAAGGAAGATATTAAACCCATGTACATATCCTGAGTTTTAGGCTATAGCTGATCCAAGAGTTCCAGGATTGTAATTCTTAATTTACATGACTAAATTCTTGACAGCTTCAGCTTTAATCAGATGAATTGTGTTTTTTATTAAGTACCCAATCCCTACAATAAACATGTCTGTACCATCACTTTATCCCTTGTCTAAAAATTAAGTGTAAAAATTAAGACTGGTGTGGACTGAAGAGAACCAGAGGTGCAGACTACAAAATTATTACTTCAAGCCATGTATGAAAAAACAAAACATTAAAGGAGTGAAAACTTGTGAGATGATCAATTGCAAAAGACTAGAAAGATGAGTACCCAGAAAACACAGATATTTAATGGTGGATGACAATCTTAATGAATTAATTTTCACTCCAGAAATTGAATAAAGCTTTCCATCACCTCATATATCACTGAATCACTTGTTTACCACATTAGCCAAACACCACGAAAACAGCAGAGAATAAAGCAGATCTTGAAAAGAGTTCAGTGAAGATTTAAGACAATCAATACATTTTCACATGGTTTTCATGTAACATATTATATTTTTGCAAGCATTTCCCTGAAAAAAAAAGCAAGTACAGTTTAAAAATGGGAATTCTTATCACCTAACAATTGATGCAAATGGCACAGAAATGTAACAAAGAAGAGTGAGAGTAACAGGATAGAACACCATCTACTAAAGCAGCCAGATGGAGATTCTGGCTGGCAACTGGAAGAAAGTTGTTTTCTACACAAAACCTTTGCACAAACTTGGAGACAATGAAAGGAAGAACAATTTGTATTAACAGCCCTCATGAATAATGATGAGAACTTTTACAATTATTTGTGGAAAGAAATAAAAGGCCTATGAGACAGACTTGCCAGGAATAATGCCTCAAATCCAATAACAGTTAATGAGAGTGTTTAGTAAGTACCAATATTCAAAAGGAAAGAAAGAAAGGGGAAAAAAACCAGATAGAAATACCTTTCTTCTTATAGCAAGAACCAAGAAATGGAAGAGAGTTGTTGGTTATTGCTGAGCAATGAGGGGCTGACAGGCCACGTCTTGTAGTGAGTGGAGCCTTTATACAATTAGCACGTAACTCTACTGCCAGTCAGAAAAATGTTTGGGACATTTGATTTTAGCATGTAGGAATAAGACTTGAATTGCTTCTGATCATACAGAAGTGGTTGCAAACAGCAAAGGTAAGTGATTTGACAAGGAAAAAATCTGAAACAGAAAGAGTCAGAACAAGTACTGAAGGCCAAGGTTAAATGAAAACAAGAACCAGAACCAACAGAGAGGCATTTGGGTTCAGGATACACAGAGGGAGAGGGGGTGCAGGAGGCTGAAGGAACACAGGCAGGTCATGTGCTGAAAATCACTATCTCCTAATTTTGAAAAACACGACCATTTAAAGAAGAAAGAAGGCAATGTATGCAGTTATTGGAGACATGGGGATATCCAATTAAACAGAGCTATACAAAGTGACTTCAGCAAATCCAAGGGCCATCAATATGTAGACACTACAGGAAAGAACTGCCAACAATTCAATCACCACACTGGCAGTTACACTGTGTAGGTCAATGACCAATTCTGTTCCAGCAGGATTGAATAGCCAGCTGCAATGTTATCCCTACAGCTCTGACAAGGCACTAACAGCAGACCATAGCACTTGTGAGCAACAGCTGCCCATAGACAATAAAGCCACGTTGAGGCCAATGGCCAAATGCAAGGTGTCAATAGAAGACTCACAAAAAACCAAGAGCAGGTACTGCATAAAGTTTGCATCAGCTGACATGCAGAACTGAACAGGTCTGGGAAGCACAGGGTATGGACTTAATCACAAAAAAAATTGGGAAAATTTGAAGTGATGCAGGCATAAAAAGTCTCACAACAGGGTTTATGCTGCATTGCACTAATTTTTTTTTAAAAATGTGTTTTCAAGAAATGGACTAGAAATAATATGTCATATATCCCATGAAGAGAGTGAAATACAGAATTCACGGGAGTCATTTAAAACTATAATGGAATCACGATTGTCAATGGCAAACAAGAAGCTTATAAAAATTGAGGACTTTGACTTAAATCCACTTTCTACAGCTCTGCATGGGGAAGTGTGTGCTCAGAGGTTACTGCTCCAGTTTCTCTATGTTGAGAGGTCTGGAGATGTTCAAGCATGCACTGTTGACACAATAGAAAAGTTTATCATGAGTAGCACATCTTTTATGTTGAGGTCAGACACACAAAAAAAGCAGACACAATCAGAATGTGGTGAAACACAGAAGCGTTGGGATGCCAGTTCTTCCTATTTATCCATGGAGGAAGACAGAAACGCCTCAGTGACCAAGAGACTAAATAGCAAAGGCAAGAGGGGAAAGTATGGGTTCTCTGCTCCAAAACCTTGAAACACTGCAGTTATCTCCTTCCAGCAGACAGAAAGTCAGGATTCTGTTTGGTCTCTTCAGAACAGGCAATTGCAGCCTAGGACAAAAATGACCATCAAGCCAAGAAAACAGCTGAAAGAAGCTCAGACCAGGGAGTCATCCTACTGAAGCAAAGAAGCCAAGAGCACAAAGCCACTGGAAACAAAAATTCTGGTCTGCTTCCAGCTCTGAAAGAGCCACACAAAGGAAATAGGCTAAACTGCAGGAGGATGCACAGCATCCTCCACAGCCAGGGACCTGGGGAAGTGGGGTGGGGACAGAACAGTGGAGAAGGTAACTGTGGAGTAAATACAAAAGAATGGATCAAAAGGGATGATCAGGGCAAACAAAGAGACTTCTGCTTGTGTTATGTTGAAGGGACAGAACTCAAGCTTAAGGATCAGTGTCAGTCAAAACAAAGTCCTCTGCAACACCAGTAATAACAGGAAATAGTTGATCAGTGTTTACCAAAGGGCTCCTATTAACAGCCAAATCCAAAAATGTACTGCAGATTGGCAACCACAAGAACTGCATAGGACACTGCATAGGACTTGCATGGTGCTGCACAGGTGGCAGAAGGAAAGCATTAGAGGGGCAGCAGAAATTTTGTCCATTTCTGGACTACATGGAGTGAATTTGAGCCCAAATTATCATATCAGGTTAAAAAGGTTCCTTAACCTATGGCATTTTACTGTCAGGACTCCCAAATCCTCTCAGGCTATTTCCCAGCAAGTGAAATTATTTCCACTCAAGCAAAGGGAGGGTAAATAATGACAATTCTTATGTAGCAGAGGGCTATTCCTCCTTGCCCAGGCTGTTAATGACTGCCTCAAGCACGAAGCATTAGAGAGGCAGGTTGGAAATGATAACGAGTCAAGAAATCAGGCAAACATGAACCAATTGCATTGAAATAGCATATTTTGATAGAGGTGTACATTAATAAATATTAATATAAATTCTTACTATTTGAAATTCCATCAATTTGTTCTGCATGCATCGATTTTTTTTCTCGAATCTGCAAATATCAGCAAGGTTCAGCTGGCAAGCCCCTCCTCAGGGCTTTGTAACTGTGTGCTCACCTCACACGTAAGAGCTGGCACCTCCAGCAATATTGCCAGAAGATTTATTTATTTATTTCTCTGTTTATTTATTTATATATTTATTTATTCTTTTAAAATTCAAGTGTGATGTCACATTCAAAATGAGTTTTTCTTGCCTAGAATGAAATTGCTCCCCATCTCTTCATATCACCCAGACACTGTCAATTTAAACGCCTTTTCCTCTGCAGGTCTTGTACTCTGGAACTGCTTTTTACACACTGCTGTATCCTTGTGTTTCCACACACCACCCAAACTCCCCCAGGAGCCATTACTGGGCCTCTTGCTGCCCTGACTGCTGCCAAATGCCTGCAACCTCCACAGAGCTACATAATTCTTACACCTATTCTCCTAAAAAACGTAACTGAGCATACTTCTTTTGCACCATCCCCTTCTCCATCTCTGTACTTCACCCACTTTTTTTTGCCTCTTGTTGTCCATCAGGAACATCCTGCAGAACCTGTGCCTGCCACACCTGGCCCTTCTTCCTTGAGCAGAGACCACAGGTGCTCCTGGAGTATAAACAAGCATATTACCCATCAATTCTCAAAACTCACCAGGACACACTATTCTGCCTTTGCCTGCAGCTCTTAATTTGCTTCTGTCTTTGCTGTTACTTATGATTAAAAGCCTTGACTCTGTTATTTAACTCCATGAAGCATGCAGCTTATATGAGATGGTGCAAAATGCAGGCTGGATCTTACAACTTGAAACACTTCATTATACTAAGAAGAAAAAAGAGGTTTATGATTAACTTTGATTTCAAGCCACAAAATGAAAGAGTTCAAAGCCATTTTAAATATGCTTCTCACAGTAGGAAACAGAATAAACCAACAAAATAAACTAAACATTATAATCAACCCAATTATTACCTTCTATTAGCCAAGTGCTTAAGGGATGAAAAACATCAGCATTTTAACTCAAGCAAAGCATTACAGAGACATTATCCTGGGGAATGGTTTCCAGGGTACTTTTATCAAAAAAAAATTGCCTTTCCTTTAAAGACATTCAGGTGATTGGTCTCATAGGTGTGCAGGTGAGAAATTAAATTTTAGGACTAACTTCAGGTTCCACTGTCTTCACATATCTCATGGACAAATATCAGCAAGAAATATGGGGGATGGCATACAATAGTTTAATATTAAGAAACCATTCACATACAGTAATTACAAAAATTACAAAATCTGGCAGCAGCACCAGAAAGATGAAGGAGAGTGGCATCCATAAAAAAAGAATACATAAAGCAAATAAACAACCAGCCGACCTCACATCATCCCTGAGTGTTTGGCATTGTGCACGGCTCCAGATCACTCTCTGGAAATAAAACCCCTTCTCCCTGGGATTTAGAGGCTGGATGAGATTTAAGCCTTTTTTCTCTCAGTGAAAGGCACAGGAGGTGCCCTTCTGGGTAAGACGAGGGGCCCAGGAAGTCTCAGCTGAACCAATGCTTCCCACCCTGCTGTGCCCACGAGAGACACTGGCCCCTCTCCAGCAGCATGGGAAACACAGGGAGGGTCTGCTGAACACCAGAAGGGATTTGTCCTCATCAGTGGGGTTTTCCCTCCCTCTTCCCATTCCCTTCTCCTCTCCCCACACTTTTCTCACCGGTTTCTCAGCTCCACTTTCCTGCCCGAGAAGAACAGGGAGCTGTGGGATGGGGCACTACTGAGAAATACAATTTCCATAGTAATTTGTGGGCTGCTGAAACACTGAAACTGCATCGTGGAGATGAATTTATCCTTCTGTTTTACAACACAGGCTCTCACTGCCGTATTTAAAAGGTCGACATAACTCACCCCCTCCCCAGCCCCCTGTGGAGGCTCCTCACAGCAAGTGGCCTCAGCTGCCCTGGCACTGAGATGGAGCTGGAGGGGGAAAAGCTGTTCCATAGGCAAAGCCTCGGGAGGTTTCTCTCCTGAGAGGGAAAGGTGGGAGGTTGGGCATGCCCAGCCCCAGGAAGGCTGCAGAGAGCTGGGGTGAGCAGCCAGGGAGGTTCATGGCTGGGGTGGGTGGGCAGGGCATCTGCCAGCTCCCTGAGAGGTGTGGAGGCCATGGAGGAGGATGTGGTGGTCACTCATTCAGCTGAAATCATTGCTGAAGTTTTGGCAAAGCCAGTGAGAAAGGGAAGTAAAATCCCCTTCCTCAGTCAGGTCAAGGCTCACCCTACTCCAGGCCCCTTCTGCAGCTGAAGATGCCAATGGCTCTTGTCCTGCACCCTGGAGTCTCCTTGTCAATTTTCTCATCAGCCTCCCATCACCTTCCTCAGGGCTCAAATCAATCATCAAAATGAAAAACACTGTTTTTCTTGGGGCTGTCCTGTGCAGGGCCAGAAGCTGGACTTTGATGATCTCTGTGGGTCCCTGTCAACTCAGAATATTCTGTGATTATAGGAAATCATCCTGCTTTCTCCAGGTAGGTGTCACAGTGAGCAGGGCTGATCCAGTCACAGCCATGTTAAGGCATAGCTGCCTCAAACCCTCATCCCAACCAGTGCAGCACTCTGTTTCTATTTCTCCTCTCCATTCTTTGGGACAACCCTTCTTCCATGAGCCCAAAATGGTTCACAATTTGGTTATGATAATAGATTTATGACATTTATGCTGGTGCCAAGACTACCTAAACTACAGCAGTTCTCTAGAAAACAGTTCCTTTGGCTTAGCCAAGTAAGCCATTTTATTTATGTCTCACTTAAACACCTGAACGTTGAATGTTGTATTTAAATGGGACAACAAATCAATACTCAATAGGGGACGTGTGTGAGGAGGGGAAACCCAAAATCTCTCTAGCTTTGCTCCCAAAACATAAATTTGGAGAAGCAGAAGGAAAAGATGCCCATGAGACTGACTAAAACTCATCTGAACACATTCACCACAGTCCTTATCTCTGGGAAACAATTACTATTACAGATTCAATTAATTCTTGCTGTGTGTTAAAATTAATAAAGTAGAAGGACACAATGATGGCATAGATGATTTTTGATCAAATTTGAATTTACTTGTTTGTTTTGGGAATAAAAGCTCTATTTTAAAAATCTAACATTATCTCCTGGAATTTGCAGTAAATTGACAGTTATTGATTGACAAAGGTTTGGATAATGGGACTTGTTTCTCCATACCCAAGAGATATAGAAGAGTTTAAAAGAGACCTACCATGTATCAGATCAAATTGCACTCTTTCTTTGGAGTAATGAATAAGTTGTTTCCCAATTTTCAAAGAATCATCACAGAACGGATTGGGTTGGAAGTGACAGTAAAGACCATCCAGCTCCAACCCTCTGCCATGGGCAGGGACACCTTTCACTAGGCCAGGTCCAAAACCCCATCCAGCCCAGCCTTGAACACTTCCAGGGGTGGGATATCCACAGCCTCTCTGGCAAACCTGTTGCAGTGCCTCATCACCCTCATTGGAAAGAAAGAATTTCTTTCCAATATCTAATCTAAGCCTGCCCTTTTCCATTTGAAGCTATTACATCTTGTTCTATCACTGCATGTCCTTGTCCAAAGGTCCCACTCCAACTGTCTTGTAGTGTAGCCCCTTTAGGTACTGGAAGATGCTCTAAGGTCTTCCCTTCTCCAAGATGAATAACCCTAGCTCTCCCAGTCCATCTTCATAGCAGAGGTGCTTCAGTGCCTGGATCATCTCCATGACCCTCCTCTGGACTCCTCCAACAGCCCCATGTCCTTCTTATGTTGGGGGCCCCAGAGCTGGATGCAGCACTGCAGGTGGGGTCTCACAAGAGTGGAGCAGAGAGGCAGAATCCCCTCCTTTGGCTGCTCCCCATGCTTGTGATGCAGCCCAGCACACAGATGACTTTCTGGGCTGCCTGTGCACATTGCCAGATCACATCAGGCCTCTCATTAAACAGCCCTCCCACTTAAAGCACAAGAGAACACACAGCATGATTTGTATTCTCAGAGTCCTTCATGCTCACCAAGGGCCTGTGGCAGCCTGCTGTGCCTGAGAGCACGGAGTTACAAGAACCTTTCAGGAACAGATTTACAGAGGACATGGAAAGCACCAAGAATGTTCACCCCTACTGAACCTAGATTTCTTACCTTTGGAGAAGCATTGCTGATCAATAGCAAGCAGTCAGAACAGGACCAAGAGGACACTTTTATGGTTATGACTGAATGCAGACATTTACTGCCAAAATGAGTTAAAAATATTTTCACTGAGTAGATTTTTGTTTTGTACAAAGGCCATATATCAGTAAAGGAGCTCTCAGAATAAACATTTGATGCTGGCAGATTAATTCTCCATGAATAAATTAGCTCAGATTTATTGTCCTAGCATCACATGTGAGATTAGGCATCCACACAGTGTTGACAGGCTCATCAGAATTGCCTTGACAGTTTAAGTAACATCTTTTGTCAAACTTTGCACCTTTGCTCCTAACCCTGTTTCCCTGGAGTCAGCAGGAAATTCCTATCATGAATGCCAACATTTTGCTTTGCTAAGGATTTTTCTGTGACTTTTTTTTTCTAATTTCTATTTGCTTTCATCTATAATTGCTGATTTTGTTTTGCTTTTATATTACAGTTTTTCTTCCTGGAATTAGTTTGTCCCAGTCACAAAACAGTGGAAAGTCAGGTAATTCTTTTTTTTTCCCATAATCAATATTTAATTATTTTTGCCTCAGATATTTACTTTATGATTACGGTCTAGAAATGAAGCCTGTAAAAACTCCATCAACTGGTTCTTTTTTTTTTTTTTCTCCTCAAAATCATTACAAGTATGAGGCACCCACCCCACAGTCAACACCAAAAACTGCAACAGGCAATCACGGCATTGTGATCTTATCCCCTCCGGCATTTAATCCACACAGGGATGTCACCCCAGTCCTGCCTAGGAAAAGCTGAGTGGTATCCACACTCCAAGGAAGCAACAGCTTTTTAAGTCAGTTCTAGACTCCCTAACAGTTTTTTTGCTAGCATTACAATATACAGTATCAGAGATGTTACATTCCTCTGAGAGCAGAGGAAGCGTAAAGTCTGGCATGAAGCTTCTCAGGCTATACTCCAAGCAATTCCTGGATATACCTTCAGTAAGTATATATATGATCTTACCAGATACAGTTTATTGAATTTCTTATCTGTTCTAGGAGGTCAGTTTTTTTACCAAGCACATTATTTATGACTTGTGTCACCACTCCATAAATTCTTTACGTAGACTCATAGTTTAGGTACCAATGTGTGCTATCAACAACCATTTCTTGAACATCCCTTGCTCTTTCTCCGCCACACTGGTTTGTTTTCCTTTCCCTTAGAGACAGAAGTGAACAGGAGTAGCTTACTTCTCATGCCAGAGAGAGATTTCGGCCAAGAGATCTCAAAATGCTCAGGTATCAATTTATTCCTGCTGTCTTATTTGTTAGTCTGTGCAATTTACAGTAAGTCTACTGTTTTACAGTCACAAGTGTAAGTCCCTGTCAAGCTGCAGTCTCTCATCTTGTTGATCAATGCAACTCATGCCAGCTCTTCACAGGAGTCAACCATTACCAGAATGTGGATTATTATCCATCAACAAAGTTTCAGCTCTGGATTATTGACATAATTATTCCATTCAGCACATGTAACTCTGAGGGACAGGACAATGTTGCAGAATTGTTGAATTCTGCAAGTTCAAACCATTTCTGTTGCAATACCACAGGAGTGCCAGACCAAGGAGTCTGTGTGATAATAATCATTGCACTCTGTCACAGGAACCTTTGCAAAATTTTACCCTGATGATCTGCTTATATCAGGAAGGAGATAAATGAGTATTTCTTTATAAAAAGTTCTAATTGTGGGGGGCGTAGATAGCTCCATTTCCCAACTTAAGAAAATTCACAGAGTCAGGGTTTTCCCTGATTTTTCACTGGCACAATTATTTTATAGGTGGAGAGGTAAAACAAAGGCAGTCCTAATTTAGACAATATGTACTGATCGAAAACAAAATCATCATTAAAGATGAAGAATCACTTTTTGAGCAGACTCCTCAGCACAGACTCTTTCTAAGCAGGTTCTTGGAGTAGAATATAGATGTAAAAGTTACATACTCAGTTACAATTCCTTGAAATTATCACCTAAAGTTTATCCAAACCCCAAACTCTGTTAATAACAGTAGTTTTACATGTTCATTGTCCCTGAGTTTGTCTAAAGAAACAAGATACTTCAGTAAAAGATTTTAAGGTAGTTTTTTAAGTGTGTTAATCAAATGTTTGCTTCTTTCTCAATATACTTTTCTAAAAGAGAGCCTTGACAATAGAAATGAGGTTTATCACTGAGGGCTCCAAGCATTAAAAGACTGAGTATGTGATTGTTGCTTTTTTTCAGATGTTCCTTCTCATATAAAAATACTGAAATCCAACCCCAGACCAATGCACTTTAGAAAGGCATCTGTACAGAGTAACACTGAACATCTCTTCCATGTCATATTGTCCAGAAAAAAAAAAATCCTTGTGCTAGATTCCTATCAGAAGCTGCTTTTAACAGAGAGATGACACGTTAAGTTGTGGGATTATCTGTTGGTTCCCTGGGTTCCAATAGGGAGGGAGAATTAAAGCTCACATCAGTTAAGGTTTGCCTCCCATTTCAAAGATTTAAAGTGATATTTGCAGTTTTATTTCCCTTTATTTTATTTTATTTCCCTTTATTGCTAAGGGATCTATTATTTGGAAATAGCATCACCAAATGAGATGGATCCTCTGTGGTGACACTCACTGGCATGGAACAACTTTGCACTTAAGATACCAAAGGAACCCTGCTCAATTAAGTACAGCTCTAATTGTTAACGTTTATAATTTTTATTACAGCCATACATATGAGGTCTCACTAAACTCGTGATTTCATTGACATTTTATAGAAAAGAATGAGGAACTGTCCTTCTCCCACAGTAGAGTTTTCTTATGCACAGCTGAACATGGGCCAATATCGATAAGCATTTTATTATCTGCATTGAAGTGAAGTCCTGAGGCAATAAATACTACTGCAATACACCTGTCTAAAAACCTCCATTTTATTCCTCTGCCACCACGTGGGAATGGGGATATAGAGGTTAATGACAATGTCTTGGGTTTTTTCCTGTAGTGATGATTTAAACTGGAGTGAAGGAATCAGCATGTTCTGGGCTGGTTACTAAATGCCACACCTCACACATCCTCCCTTTCAGTAAAAGAGTTTCTTATTTAGAGCTGCCAGCATTAAGTGCTGTGATCCCCCAGGGGTATGGGGCAGTGTGTGGCCATTGGGAACCACAGGCTGCCCTAGAAGGAAGCAAATGTGGCAGGTCAGGAATTACCCTCCAGGTCACTGGGAATAGCTGAGAGAACTGGGACTCAGGATTAGCATTTCTTGTTTTGCAATCTCATCCTAGAATCAGCCCTGGTCCTGCTGCACGTTTCAGGGCATGTGTTGCCAGCAGGGCTGCAGAAGGTGTCATGACAGTCTGAATTAAAACAGAATGCTGTCATTTTTGATTGGGACACCTCAGTGATTTGGATAGCCTTCATTTCACTTAACATTTACAGATCGATTTTCCAACTTCTTTTTTTTTTTTCTGCTATCTCCATGGAGAGGATGCTCCCCATGAGATTAGATGCAATTATATTATTGTCAACATTAGCAACACCTTTACATCTTTACATGAAACCCCAGCAATGCATAGTGAAAGCAAAAATAATAGAAATACTGCTACAGTGAACAAAGAGAAAACCCCTGTATTGCCAGAAAACCAGCAGCAATTCTACCTGAGATTTTCTTCATATTACCAGATGGGGAGGTGGATCAGAGAGAGATGGGGGAAGTGATGAGATATCAATGAGGACAGCTTCTCTCTCCTCCCATCTATAAACTGAGCAGAGGATCATTTATCTGCTCTGCAGTCCTCCCAGTGTCTCCACTCCAGCAATGAGCATCAGGAAAAGCTGCAGAGAGTCTTTCAGACATCTCAGAAAATAAAGACAATTGTGAAACAAATACATGAGGAGCCTTTGACCGTTTACAGAAACACTTTCAGTGCTGCCTGGATTTCCACCACTGTACACTAATACACTGTGAACTCCAGCTCTCTCCACCTCTGCTTCTCATCTTCTGCCCCCAGGCTTCACTTCACACCTGCTTCATCACTTTGCTTTTAGCTGAGTCCCAGCTGAACAAGCAGAACCACAGCAAAATGTCCCAGAAGCTCTTATGAAAGTGCCCTGCCCTGCTCTGTGCAAAAAGACTGCTTTGGTGCTTGTATGAAGTCTGAAATGAGGACTCCTGACCTTTTTCCCACTAAGCTGCCTCACACAGACTTTTAGGGTAAGAGCTGTCTATTCCAGGTCTCTGCAGTGTCTGAGATACCAGGGAGCTCTCCTTGGTTACTTGGCAATAAATGCAACTTTATTACTTGCTAACAAACGAAACAGATAATAATGAAGTCTTTCCCCAGAGACAAAATATCTGTTAAATCTCCGAGGAAAAAAAAATGAACAACCTCATTTTAATATCTTTGTAAACAGAAAGACCTCCTTAATCAGCATGAAGCTTAAATGAGGTACTTGCTTAGCAGGAACACCTACACAGGAACTGATTTTCAGCAAATTGTCTGAGATGGCCCTCTACTCTGGATAATTTTCAAAGTGATTACTCCATCATGCCGGGGGCTGAGGAGAGGGACATTACAGGTACTAACAGGAACCGGTGTCCTCTACATTACAAGCTGTGACATTCAGATCAATTTTCACAATGTATCACATCTCACTTACAGCTGCATTTGGGCTTCAAAGCCAACCCATTTCAGTACTCAGCTGCAAGGGAAAATTAACTGCTGTGGCTACAAAGCAGAAAAAAATACATGGCTATGGATAAATTGATATTGTTCTACTACAAGCACCCTGATTTTAAATAAAATCATTTTTATTCTGAAATAATATTTACTATGAAATTAAGACCTACATAGCTATGGAAGTACAATTAATCGTTTCTGGTTACATTGCTTTTCATAGTGGAAAAAAGAAAATTCTTGCAGCATTGATTATTACCCTGCATTGCTACAGTGATCAATTAACCACTGATGTGTGTGTCAGCAATCACTTTGGCTGGTGCCAAGGTAGCCACACTGCTCATTCATTTGGCAGCTTTTACTTTTTGCCACATTTTATTTTCAGCCTTCCTCCATTTAAGATTTCAATCTTAAGGGCCTTGGCTACGTGGTCACGGTCCACAAAGGAAAACTAGGACACTGCATCACTCCAGAAAATGAAATGTTTATTAAGGATGGGAATTATTTGATCAAATGTAGATGCTTCTGACTATCTGACTTCTGAACTGACCATCCTCATCTTGTTTGATATCCAGCAGCCCTCCCATGAGGCTGGATTCCTCTCCTCCTAATGTACGTATCTAAAATAGGTCAGAGGAATTGTACCCTAAACATGCCACTTGCTCTCCACTCACTATCAAGGAAGCCCAGAATAAGCAGCAGAAATAGACATCCAAGTGTAGAGGACTTGTTTGTATCTGTCTTGCTCGTATCACCTCTTTGGTGGCATAGTTTCACTCCTGAATAACTGGCATGAAGTTATTTATCCTCCTTCTTTGAAAAGCAATTTTTATCTCTGTGGACAAGAAATATCACAGAAGTTAAATTCTTTTAAGAAATTATTTTTTCTGTATTATTAAATGAGCTAAAATTAATTGTATCTAGTTAAAAGAAATAAATTTATTTAAATCTAAACTGAAATCCTCACAGGAATGTTTTAAATTATATTCATGAATTGTTAGTCTGGTGACCCTTCCCCTCAGCACATTTAAGTTGTTTCTCACATGTAATCACCATAGCCTAAGAACTGAGTAACTCCTGTTGAAATGGAAAAAAGTTCAAAACTATATCTGAATTGCTGAAATCACAAATGGAAGTGTGATGGCCTTTTAGTCACTTCTGATGTAAAAAGAAAATCCAGGTTTATGTTTCTGCCCTAAACTCTGCACCTTGTAATGAAAAAGGGTACCAGGTTTGAGAAGTCTAGTTCAGAAAGAATACAGAAATAAGTTGTCACTCATCCTGCTGGGGACAGGCTTTTATTAGACAAAGACAGTGTCACACCCCCAGGAGACCTCTGCCAGAGAGCCTCAGGAATACTCCTTTAATTTATATTTGAGATGACAGGCTGGTATTTCTGCACCACACTGAGCAGAACCACCTGCTTCAACCACAAGGGGATCAGCCACTGCCTCTCTGTGCTCCTCCATCTTCCAGCACTCTTAACTCAAAGACAGTAACTGCATTTGACATCTCTAAGCTTTTCCAAGGAATATCTGAAAAGCCAGATCATTAAAATAGCTCTAGAACTTCAGTGCAAAGCATTATTTAATCAGCCCCCCAAAAGGAAAAAATATATAGAGCACAAGAGGACAGTAGTAAAAAAATTCTGTGTTTTATTCACCTTGTTTAGTCTTTTTTAAGAAGTTCCCCTCAGTTTAGGTAAATAATTTCAGGTTGAAACAGCAGACTACCCTGCTTCCAACACGCCCTCTCTACATCATTCTTACGAATTTGCTTGTCATTTTTCACTCAAATCCATCCCAGCCTCTTCTAAGTCAAGAGGGCCTTGACACTAATTCCTAAAATCCACACAATTACAGCTCAGTCATGGAACAGGTCTGGCCACATGGAGAATCATGACATAATATTGAGTAAGGTTTATACCTATCCCTGTGGAAACTCTGCAGCAATTCCTCTTTGTAAACTCTGTGTTTTGTCCTTCAATGCAAGTTCTCAGCATTGCCTGGGCAGCTGTGGCAGTCCAGGACTGGGCCCAAGAAATCCATCCTGAACTTTGGAATTGGTTACTTTGTTCCAGGTGTCTTCTTTATTCCAGCCTCCCTCACAAGTTACCCCACCTCAATTTATACTTTCAGGAAGATATAAAACAAGAGCAGTGACATTTTCCAGTTAAAATAGAGATCTTCAAAGCCAGGGCTGGTTTGCCGGAATCTGTTTTTCTGGAGAAATCATATCCTCATTCACTCCTTTCTGGATAAGGCTGCAAGCATCTTTAGAGGACTGCAGCACTGAATAAACTTAATACCTGAACTATAAACAAAGCCCTTGAGCCCAAAGAAAGAAAAGCTAAACTTCTGGTAGTCCTAAAAAACACAATGAGAGAACACCACTTAACCTTCAGTTTTGACTGCACCTGGGAAATTCCATCACCTCTGGGCCATTACAGCTGTGCTGATCAGACCTGCTCTCAGCAGGGTGACTCAGGATGGAGGATTAAAACACTGGTGTCAGCTGATAGTTCATCACTTGCAGATGAACAAGTGGGACACTTTTAGATTTCCCAGTGGAGGATAGGCCCTTAAGGTTGCTTTGTGCCTTATCAGGAAGGAAGGGGAAAGAAAAAAAAACCTAAAAGCACTTTGCTTTCACATGTACCTTCAGTGATACAGCACTTCACTCCCCAGCAGGAGGCTCAACCTTGTAAAACAGATTGCACCGTACAAAAAAATTCAACTGTCACTTGAAAATACTGAAAGTTAGACATTAATGCTGTGTTAGAGAAATTGTGTGTTTCTTTAGCATTGTATGTACATCAAACTTAAATTAATCTCATCAGTCAGTTCACTGAGAAATGAAAAGCTGGTTTTGAAATACTGAAATGACTTCATTTGGAAATGGTTTTAAAGGACCAAAAAAGAATCCATGTATACACACCCCTAGAAATCAATATTTTAACTTTTCAAGAGAAAAGAAAGTAATTCTCAATATTTTCCATTTATGAAAGCAGATCTTGATACTAACACACCAAATGTAAGTAATTACTACTCATTTTGGTAATAGGCAGAATGACATGATTATTTTTTGAACTTTCAAGATTTTTTGATAAATTTTAATCTGAAAAAAAAAAAACTTCCCAAAAGAAAAGAAAAAAAGGTATTTTCAAAAAATTAGGAACAGACATGAGAAGTACTTAATCAACCAATGTATTAATGAAACGCACTTCAAAAAAATAATTTTCATCCAGATGACTACTTTCAGGCTGGTAGGTTTCTTGTTAGACACAAATTTGCTCACTTCTTATCTGCCTTCATATTGATAATTTCCCATGTCCTTTTGAATTCTTTATCTGAGACTGTAGTCATCTTGGAGACTAAATTTTTCTACCAATTGGATTGTAAATCTTAAGTTACAGGGTCTTTTTGGGTCAATTACTGTTAGTTTCATTTTGCTCTGAGCACCATGGGAGTCCTGCTCTGTAACTTAGGCCTCACAGGCATTAAAGTCAGACTCGGTCATTCATAATTAAGGGTAATGATTATATCATGTCCCAAATCTCACAGTATCTTTTCTTTAGCTGTTCAGTCAGGCTCACCAGTTAAGAGAATTTTCCTGCACTCAAAACAAGAGCTCTCCCAGCAGATTCCAACACATTGGGCAGATCCTAAAATTCTGCAGCTCTGGCACTTTGTGCTTTGCGGTGGAGAACATCTTTCACCCTCATGCTGGAAAACATGCCAATCCCTCCAGAGCAAGCAGTGGAAATGAGTAAGGTCAAAGAATGCAACGAATCCCACCATCAAAACACAAAGGGGGAAAGTGGGGACTAGGTGGACCCAAGATCTTTATCCACAATACTGGAGACAGGCTGGAGGAAATAGAGGAAGGAATTCTTGTGCATAGCCATCAAAGAATAAAGATTCATAGGGAATTGGACTTGGGGAAGATGAGAAATTACTTTGTAAAATTCAGTCTCATTTTCCCAGAAAACAGATCCGGGTTTGCTTTTGTTTTAACAGAAGTAGGATGTGGTCTCTGGGATAGGTCACACAAGGACAAATTAATTCTCCACCCCCAAAGGACCTTTCCCAGTCTTCATCCTTGAACTGTTGAGTGGCTCTCCTTATTCCCACTCCTCTCCCTGGAAAAGCCTCCAGTCCAAAAGAAACTGCCAACATGTAAATTTAAACCAACTTCACATCCTTTCCATCAAAAATAGTTCTGAACATGATAAGCTAGGTGATAATTCATAATTTTGAGTAACATTGAAATACCTGCTTTATAAATGTGGGGTTTTTTTGCTTGTTACTCTTTGAAAATTGTTTCTTTTTAAAACACTATGAATATATGAATGTGCACTTCAGCTGGCACCTTCTTTCTCTCTCAGAAGACGTGACAGCAGGAAGAAGGTGATGGCAGTCACTCTTGGGATGGGACACATGAGGACCTCACTTAGTTCCATGTTTTATTGTGCTGGATATTCCACAAGCCATTGTCAAACTCACAAAAAACTGCCAATATTAACAAATACTTATTTTGACCCTTTGGGGGTGTTTAGCACTAGTGAAGCAATGGAATATCACAGCACATACCTATTTTACCTCCTCACAGATGCAGATTATGGAACTTGGCAGAAAATAAACTTCTTAGGCTGTCAGTGTAGATTCATGGAGGGATTACATGAGACCACGGCCTAACATGTGTTCAGAGAGTCTTTGCTTAGAAGCAAATAAACCAGTTGTTAAGTTGGGGAGGAGGGGGTATTTTTTGTTTTTGTTTTTTTTCTAAGTACGCACAGCTAACAAAAAAACCACCTTTTTTGCCCCAAATCTCACACTCCACAGAGCTCTGGCATTGCTTTCCTGTGAAACTAGAGGTGGGCTGAAAGAGAATTTACAACCAAGAATGGAAGTCAAATCAGTGCATCAGAATTATAAGAGCTAACACCCTTGAATATGCTGCAGTGATCTTATAAACCTGTCCTGGGGGCAAACTCTGCTCTACTTTCAGAAGTCCATTGTAACAGTACTAAACTTGGGAATTTGGAAACAAACTACAAGATCTATGCCCTTATTTGCATGTTAATCCCTTCAGTGCTTTTCCATGTCACAGCTATTTCACAGCTGGCAGATATTATTGTCAACCCTGACTTCAAAGTGAAAGTTCAAGGCCTTTGCTGAAGTGTGCAGCAGACTCTACCTTGGTAAATGACACTGGCTCTTTCCCCACAGTTAAGTTCTTTGGCTACACACACCGAAGTGCCAAAAACAGGCACTGGTTGCAGATCTCTGACAAACCACACCAAACTCTGTCACAGCGAAATAAAATAAATCAAAAGTATTCTTCTCTGAAGAGGACACAAATAATGTTCAAAGCTCAAAAATGCACATGAAATCACATTTATTATTAGCCTCCTGGTTACAGGCAAAAAGCAGGAATCTTTTGTTACATAACCTACTGAAAGAGGCCCAAATACTTTGCCTGTTGTTCCTTGGAGAACTCGAAAAAGCAAGCAATAACTATGGGAGAAATGACAGGGTGCTGTGCTTCCCTTCTGCTCTTTCTTTTAATTTTACTTGCTCTGGGAAACCTGGCTTGGCTATCTCAAGGGCCCTGGCCTCCCACTCACAGTATCAGCTCCAGAACCTTAGGTGAGGATGATGCTGTGCCTTAATAACCTCAGAGGGCAGCACTCTTCTGTTTTTCAAGTCCCCAGGGTTTCATTAGAGGATCTGCTAAATCAGGCTTGTATAGTCTGTCATTAACTGCTGAATTTAATTATGCTGATTTGCATTTAGGAAAGACTGAAGCTTGCTGAGTTGTTGCTGCTATCGTGCTGTGTTTATCTTTAACTCTGTTTTCTAAGGCGGGGGAGGGTTTACAGTGCATAAAGTCAGGGGGATAAACATTCTCAGTGCAAAGCCACTCCTGAAGATGCAGTCACACCAGGGACTTGGTTAAAGGCTTGCTGGTAAGGGAACGACTCAGTAGCAACACCAGAGTGTACCTACCCCACACATCAGAACAGCCAACATCAGCCTGGAATAATCAAAAGAAGTTATGGGAAGAGCAGGATGATCCATTGAGACTCTGAAATGCACCCATGGGATGTAGATTTGCAAACTGCTTATTTAAAACATATGAGTTCCCCATACCCATAATGTCATTGAGGAAATGCCTGCTGACTTCGACAAGAGCTCTGCTAAGCTTGACACTTCTGGTAATCGCATCTGTGTCGCTGAACTGCTGATCAAGCTCTTTGCTCTCTTTTAACTACATCATCCTGGATGAAGAATTGATAGAAAAACGTCCCTGATTGTTCTCTGACTGTCAGAATCTCAGTGATCTTGCCTGCAGTATTAATATGGTATATGTTCTGAGTATTGACAAAAAGAAGTGATTTCCTTCTTGCCTAGAGAATAGGAACTGTGCTGCTGTAGCTGAAAGTCCCTTTTCCCATCTTGCAGGGTGTCCACTGAACCAAGATCTTACTTCAGGTCTCTCTACAACACCACAGGTCTAAAAGAGGGAAAAGCTCTTGCTATTCTCATTCTAAACACAGCCAAACACAATCACTCTGTGCCAAACAAAAAAGTCTGCAGCTGGTAAGGAAATTAAATTTACTCCAGATCATCCAGTAATGCATTATAACATAAATGATGGAGAGATAACAATCAAGACATGCATAAAAGTGTATCAGAGAGCACTTGAAAAGTTTAAGGCTTTATCTAAAAGAGCAAAAACCCACCTAGTAACCATGTCTTTTTTTCTTTTTGACCAGTGGATGGACTAATAAGAAAAGAAATGTGTTAACAGCACTAACATGACATTTACCCTCTTCATTTATCGCTCATTTATCTCATTTACTATTTATTTATCTCACAAGTCTTTTGAATCCCAGTAAATGCTACAACTTCTGCCATTTTTTTTAAATGGAAAATTACAATTCCAAAACCCAAGACATTCAAGACAGATCATAATTTTTTCTCCAGAGCAACCTGACTCTTACTGGACCTTATTGTCCAAAAATGCAGAGATCCTTCACCAAGAATCTTTAATGTGTCTTCCCAAACACTGGAAAAATAAAAACTTCCTAGAGAAATCACTCTTGTAATTCTTTCTTTCACACCGTCAGAGTTTAAAAGATTGTATATTGAAACATAAAAAGAGTTATGCTTCATATTTTTTAACATTTTAATATATTTTTATTATAATTTCTCAACTGAAACTGCATTAAAAAGCTCAAACAAAAATCCAGAAAATCTAAATTGCTTCACTGTCTTTGCACCCATGCTAAACCCATGCTCAAAAACATTCCAATGTTTCCAATTAACAGGATATGAGGTCTACTGCAGAGACTGACAGAAATTTTAAGGTATGAGAAATTTGTGGCAATTTTTTCACTTTCTCTGAAATTGTTTTCAAGCACCTGGAATGCATTGCTAAGCCCTATACAGACATGATGCTGTTTAGACTATTAGATTTCAATTTACATGACAGAAAAATGCATTTGTGAAGTATTTATATACACAAAGAAGCATAACATTAACTGCACAGTGGAGATGTTATCACTTACAGCCACTGAGTGCCTCAACTACAAATTAGAGGATAATTAATTTAAAATAGTCCTGTACTAAAACACAGAATAGAGTAGTTAAAAGAAAAAGCTGTCATAGTTCCCATGGTAGAATTTTCTTTATTGAAAGGACATGAATGTTACATCAATTTGCTTAACAATGAAAGTTTGGAACAGGTTGTAGAGCAGGGTTTATTTTACACAATAAAGAAGAGCCTTAAGCAAGATCTAGAGGCACAGCTTGACATTAATCCCAAATTTGTCTCAGCCCCACCTTGAGGTCCTGTTTTACCAGATCTCTATTGACTGGATTTCAGACACACAAAATTGAAGCCTGTAGCTCATTTTTCGCAGGGCTACAAGCACTCAAAAATTATTTGATACATGCTGTGTGGCAAACACAAGCAGCTGTGGGAGACCCACAATCCCTGAAGCTGGGAAAGGGCAGGGTTGGACCAGTGCAGCTCCCAGCACTTGCTACATCACCATTGTGTAAGACCTGGGCCAGCAAACACCCACACCAGCATCCCTGCACGTGACACAGTCACCTGGGAGCTCCAAGTACAAAATACAGATGCAAGTTGCACTTAAACATTTACAGGTTCAAAGCCTTGACTTCCACCTAGGCCTCAGATGAGGGAAATTACGGCTGCTCAAGGCCAAACTGTTTCAATTGCACATGTGACTTTCCAGCAAGCATATTTTTTTCTTATGGAATAGACCTTTTTTTTAAAAGATGCATATAATTCATTTATCATTTCTAAATTTTTCTTTATACATCTGTGTAGAAACCCACAGTGTAGTTGGTCTTTACAATCAAGAGAAAACCTTTTACATGGAGAGAATTTCATCCTTCTCAAGCACTTAAGAAGGCATACGTTTTTGTGATGACTTTTCCTCCCACCCCATTTACTGAGATATTGACATAAATTTATTGTAGGTTTTTAACTTTAGGTTGTTGGATGTTTTTCAGCATATTCAAATACGTCTGTAACCTCAGTCCACACAATTGGAAAAATGAATGTATGTAACAGCAGTGAAAAATATATATGCATTAAACAAAGTTCTTCCTTCTTGAAAGATACTTCATGTTCCCTAAAGCCAAGCTGGCAGAACCCTCATATATCAGGTAATTGTGGTCTTTGCATCTGCTTTCAATTATTGTGCAGGAATTCTGGGACAATAAAATGGATTTTTTTTTTCTGTGCTATTTCAATGACACTCAAGAGAAGCAGTCATCCATACTAGATGTTTTCAAATGTCTAGGTAAGTTCTTACAGTTAAGTTATTTTTCATTTTTCAAAACATTATTTTAAATGTAAAAAATATTCTTTTTCATTTTAAAACTAGTAAGAGAATTAGTGATGGAGGATTTCTTTACAGTGGCAAAAAATCTGTGAATTTCACAGCAATCATGAAGTACTGCCTGATTTCCCACAGTCTTCCCCAAAGATTCCTTTTTTTTCTTTATTTCCCCAGGAAATAGCAACCTGTGACTGCAATAAAGTAAATCAACAGCTGTGCATTACTTCATGATAGTGTTGCTATTAATGTTTTTCACCTTCTAACGAAGAAGAAAGACTTTCTGTAGTAAAAACTGTTCATAAATCACAAAACAGTTTGTGTTGGAAGGACCGCAGAAATCCTCTTGTTCCAATCCCTCTGCCATGGGCAGGGACACCTTCCACTACCCCAGGTTGCTCAGGGCTCCATCCAGCCTGGCCTTGAGTACTTCCAGGGATGGGCCAACCACAGATTCTCTGGGAAACCAGTTCCAGTGCCTCACCACCCTCACAGCAGATAATTTCTTTCCAATATCCAATCTAAACCTGTGTTTTTCCAGTTTAAATCCATTAGCTCTTTTCCCACCACTACCTGCCCTTGTCAAAAGTCCCTCTCCAGTTGTCACACAGCCCTGGTACTGGAGAGATCTCTAAGGTCTGCCCAGAGGCTCCTATTCTCCAATACAAACAATTCCAACTCCCTCAGCCTGTCTTCTCAGGAGTGGTGCTCCAGCCCTCTGATCATCTGTGGCTTCCTCTGAACTCACTCCAACAGCTGCACATCTCTCTTGTGCTGAGAACCTGCTATAAACACAGTACTCCAGGTGAGGCTTTACAAAATATAGACTGCTGGAAAGCACATCACTGTTTTTGCAGGAAACTAAACAAAAAACCAAAACCAACCTTTAAAACGGCTTTAATAAAAGACAAGCAACTGCAATTTAAAAAAAAAAAATAAAAAAAGAGTTTCCAGCCTGCTTCTTCTGCCTGCAATAAAGCTGCTATCTGTAAGCTACTTCCTGCAAACAAATCCTTATAGAGCAGGGGCTCAAATGTGCAAAATGATTGTATCATCCAGAACGATATTAATTCTGAAGAAAAATCGGGAGTTCTGAATTATTAAGGAAGACTGTCATTGAAGTTTTCATTGAATATCCATATCCTGAAGCCATATAAATGTCACAAAAAGCCACAGCACTTTGGCTCTGATTCAGGGCAATTCTTAACCAGTCAATCAAATTACCTCTGTATTTAAAGCATGTGCACAGTATTTCCTGCTAAATCAGGCCTTAGATTCCCACTTCACTTTATGAATCTGCGACTATCATGCTTCTAAGCAGAACTGAGGGTCTTAAATTCCACAGAAAATACTTACAGACCTCAACAGAACCTGCTTTGTCGATACAGAGGGAAAACTACAACATATTAAACTAGGAATTCACAGTCCATTTGCTGTTCCATGTCAATTCCCCTGGTGAACAGTTGGTGCCCTTGTTCATTATAAGTTTAAACACTTTCAAAGTATATTATTAAACATCAAATAAAGGTTTTCTTGATAAAGGCTAAAGAGCTGTTTACCCTGAGATTCTTGGAATGCTACATGTAAATTTTCTTTGTAGATGGACAAGTTACGCCACGTTAGGAATCTGCAAAGATAGTCCCTTATGGAATTAAATGTCTTTAATTTAATTTAGCTTAATCCACTTAATGAGTAAAATAAACAAAATGCAATGAAGGCTACTTTAACTCTGAATGAGAGTTCTGTGTGGCTTAAATGGCCAACTAAAAACTTTTTACTTAAATCATAGAATGGCTTGGAGTGGAAGGGACCTTAAAGATTATCTCAGCCCAACCTTCCTACTATGTGCAGGGACACTTTGCACTACACCACGCTGCTCAGAGATCCATCCAACTTTCCCTTGAACACTTCCAGGGATAGAGAATCCACAACTTTCCAGATGAACTTTGCTGAAGACCCCACTTAGACAGTCTCTGACAGTGGCCAAGCAGAAATAAGAAGAGGCAGGTGATCTTGCATAAATGGTCCTCCTCATTTGCAACATACTGATAAGGAACAAGACAGAACAGTAGCATTGTGTTTTCATCCTGGCTCCTACATGCCTAATTGGGGCCATAGTTTAAGAAGATGTCATTCCTCTGGTACTTTCGTAGCAAGCCTCTGTACAGTTCTTTGCACACAGGTTTCCACTAGAATCAAATGAATTGCCGTGTGCTGACTCTCAAAAAGAGGGCTGAGGTCTGTGGGCTAAAAGCCAGGGAACAGCACAGCGATGTGCTGAGGACACGCTCAGTTTTCCTTGCTGCCGGCGGTGGGGAGCGCCCGGTCCAGCACCGCGGACAGCGCCCGGTCCAGCACCGCGGACAGCGCCCGGTCCAGCACCGCGGACAGCGCCCGGTCCAGCACCGCGGACAGCGCCCGGTCCACTCCCTCCCACGGGATTTTAAGCCTTGCCAAAGGCCCATCCAAAGAAACGCCTTTGAATTCAGATCCACCGGGGAAGGTAGCACAGCACAGATCATCCTGAAAGTGCAGTGTTTCAAGCTGGGCTTTTCCAGGCCACTTGGAGGATTATTCTATTTCCAGAGAACCAGGCATTCAAATCTCATCAAGGCTTTTGGAAAACGTCGGACTAAGCAGCAACTGTTATCCTTTAAAAAGGATGCTCATCCTTCAAAGCTCATCACTCAAAGCTCACTTAAGTAATGAGTTGATTCTGTGATTCCAAATGTCCAAGGCCTGAAGGGAACTGCAATTACACTACAGCCTGGGGTTTCTTCTTTGCTTCTCTAAGGAAAGGCTGAAGAGGAATTCTTGTAATACTCAACCTGGATGTACAAGCACCCTCCTGGTGCACCCTGCTGTCAGTAAAATAAACTCAGGATTAGGTGTTTGATTCTTAATTTCTAAAGGCATTGTTTGTGCATGTGTGGTACAAATACTACATCTCCACAAAATGAGGCAGCAAACCTGCTTTTGTACAAGAACAGGGTTCTGACATCTTGCTGTAAGTGCTGAGCTGGACTTAAAATGGGCAAGAAGAGCAGTGAAATAGTGCAAAGAATCAGTATTTTTTATAGTGTCTCTCATCCAAGGATCTCTAAATGTATTTTAAGTTACCCCTCAGCAATCTGAACAATACTCCCTTGTGACAGACAAATGTTAAGTTGCCCACTTTACAAATAGCTGAACACAGATACAATGAGACCCATTAGAGAAAATTTGCAGAAATAGAGATTTTTTTCCACACCAGAGTAGCTGAAAATCCCTGTCACAAATACGTTACAAAGGAGCCATATATCTTATTCTTCAAAGCAAGACCATACTGCATCTGCAGCCAGCTGCAGACTGAACCAAGAGACCTCATCGACCCTCAGTGCTGGTCCAGAGTACCCTCGTCACCAAAAGAGGCAGAATAGATACCCCCTCCACACTTTCCTGACAGAAACGCAGTCAGCTTTGACATGTATGAAAAGGAGAAAAGACATGGTATTTTCACCTCAGAGGTAGATAGAAAATTCAGATCCAGAAAGACATGCTAAGATGAAAAAAAACAGAAAACCCCATATTGCCTTCTACTATTTTTACTGTCTCACAAAATCAAGACGCAATATTAATTTTGTTTAAGTTTGCAAGTCTATAACAGTAATGCCTGTAGCAGCTGTTTTGGCACATGTATTAATACTTCACCTTTAGGCAGGTTTGAAAAATCAATATACTGTAGTTTTCCACTAGAGACAGTAATTAAAAAAAACCCAAACCAATACCCAAACCTTCAAATGAAATGATTCTTTTATATAATCTGCCCAATGACTGTCTGAAGTTTAATTGCTCGAACTTTTAGCAATGAATAATAGCCACCTGTACAACAATCTGATTACAGAGCATAGATTCCATTTGTTATAATTAAAAATCTTGTTCAATGCCTTTCACTTCATTGGTAATTTGGTTGGAAAATTCAGAGTAATTTATGAAAGTGATAATCAGGGTCATTTATAGATCACACCACCATACTCACAGCCCCATGAGTCTCTGCTGTGCAGTGCTGGGGCAAACTAAATCTAAAGGAAACAAAAACCTTCTCTGCAACAAAACCATCCTTTAGTCTATTTGGGTCAGTCCACTAATAGCCAGGAATTCTTGTCATTACAACAGAGAAGACTGCAGACAGCCTGGCTAGAAATACAAGATCCTTATGCACTGCAGCTTGGCAATGAAGTATCAGTTCTGATTTTTAAAAAAGCCCCATTACCTCATTCTCAATAGCAGCTGCAATCTAGACTTCATGATAAAGTGTACAGAAACATGCACCTATATTGCCAACAGCTAAATCCAGTGCTTTGGATTCAGTATTTATCAATTGCATTTTACAAAAATATGTACTGAAGTGCTCCGGGCCACATTGTTGAGAGGGAAAAAAAAAAAAAAAAAGGGCAAGAAATAGGAACACCACAGTATAACAT
Organism: Trochalopteron elliotii; assembly: GCA_024734555.1. Lineage (NCBI taxonomy): Eukaryota > Metazoa > Chordata > Aves > Passeriformes > Leiothrichidae > Trochalopteron > Trochalopteron elliotii. Next base: position 27,203 of record JANPWX010000094.1, on the reverse strand, counting down.
CCAGATTCTCCCTGGTGAAGTTCAAAACACTGTCTGCCTCTCCCAGCAAAATAAACAAATAACCTACAAATACCACAGGACTGCAATGGTACAGAGAGATAAACCGTGAGGAGGGCATGACTTTCATCCCACAGTACATTTGTGATCACAGAAAAGGCCTGAAGAAAGGAGAGTGTGGAAACTAGATCTTCCATGCTGGGGAGAAAAACAAGGTTAGGACTACAGCTAAAAACTTTATTACTGATGCTTTCATAGAGTTGTGTTAGACAATGCTTTAGAAGCATACAGTCCATGTAAGGAGCAACAACACTGCAAGAACTGAAAGAGTATTTAAATGATTAAACCTTTGCATATTAGCTCCAAAGGACTGATCGAGTGCTATGCTTCAGTATTTTTCTTCTGTTTTCTTTCATTTCCTTCTGAGGGAGCTCACGTGACATATACCATAAACTTTGAAGGGTCTCATTTATGAAAAAACAGCCAATCTCCAGGCCAGGTTTCATGCACAAGTTTTTTTGGGGTCAGTTGGTACCATTCTTTTAGATTGCTGATGGCTGCCCTGGGACACTGGGATCTCTCACCACAAACACACACCACACCCCACTACCCAGGCAAATCTGCTGTGGACTAAGGATTACCCTAAGAGATAGCATTTCTCTAGAGGCTGTTTGTCTAAAGCCAACACATACATCTCAGCAGATTTAACAAGGCAAACAAGGACAGAATAAACTGTATTTAGAAAGAGTGAACAGAGTGGGGACTATGATCGAGGTCAAGTTTAAATGTAGTCAGGGCATGACAGCAGCTTTGGTAGATCTATCCAAGCAGGTCTGGGATGATATTAGATTACTTATAGGAACATGGTGCTCAGAGCAGGTGCCTGACCCAGATTCACTGCCAGTGATTACTTGAAAAAAAGATAAAGAGTGCCTTTATGCACAGTGGTTTCACCTTGGGCATCATTTCCCTCTCTGTGCTCATCTTATAAGACACAACTCTACATGATATGCATGGAGAACCAAGATATAAATGAGTGGTACTGGTACCAGAATGATTACCCCAGATAGGATTTGGATCCATCTGGGCATGTTAGAAAGTTTTGTCCACTTGGAGATCTTTAAATGCTCTGCTTCAAACCAACCCATGGTGCACGCCAAGGACTTTAGGGATGCCTGCAGTACTCATCAGTGCACTCTTGGTAATGAGTGACTTTGAAAGCATGTTTTTTAAAGGAATATTCATGGCTGTAAAACAGCTATCACATTCTTATTGTAAAAGCTGTAATGACTCTCTGGGGTCTCAACACAAAGAGAGCTAAGCACACCCATTACATATCTCAAACAGCAGCTCTCTTTCTGGTGAAGACAGAGAAACAATGCACCTCAGTAGCTTTCCATCCTGTAGAGAGTTCTAGTCTAAATCCCTCTCACCTTACCCCTACCAACAACCTGAAAAGAGCCAAATCAGGCTAGAAACACCATGTTGAATATTAAAGCGGTTGTGAATGCAGATTCTGGACTTGCATAAGCAAAGGATGAATTAAGAACAGACTAATAGCTTATGTCTAATATATGCTATCTTCAGTCCGTTCAGTTTATGATACATTTTTAATGGTATTGACAGGCTGTAGAGGGATGGGAAAATTATGTGCTAAAAAGCAAAACCGAGGTGAGAAGAGGAAATTAAATCTCCATTTAGCAGAAAAATTATTTCAATATTTGTTTTCCTTCCAAAGCAAGATGAAAACAAGGACTGTTGAAACTTCCCAGTAAACAAAATTTCAGTTCCCATCAATCAAACCCTCACTTTATTAAAACTGAAATAATTAATTTTCCACATATTATTTATATAACATAAAAGCAAACAACCATCAAGGATTACATTTCAAAGCTTTTTTTTTCCAGATATCAGACTTTGACAGAATACTTTAATTCATCTTTTTCTAAGCACTGCATTATCAAAACCATAACGTTTCCTAAATGAGGTTAATGGCAAAAATACAGAAAGAAATATTTGATTTGAAAATTTAATACTAGACTCTGTTATCTGCCAAAATTTTCTCATCAACTGAAATACTATCAATGTACTAATACATAGGATGTTGTCTGATTCAGTAAAAAAAAATTAGTTTCTGTGCACTATCTCTGACAAATTCTGCTTTGCTTCACACTAAAACCCTGACTCAGCCCCAAACATGGACATGAAGAGAAGACATTATCCTCAGTTTCCTTTGTAATTTGGTATAAACCTGTTCTACAAGTGTAGCCTAACCAGTATGGTATGGATTCCTATCATCCCTTATTGAACACTGCATTTTCAACAGATCAATGACATTTGTATCATTTAATGTAATTCTAATTATAGACAATTAAATTTAGCACAAAAAGACATAGTTTATGTACTAAACAAATACAGATGGGTATTATGGGAGTTTAAATTCCACAGTCAAAACCTAGAAAGAAAGGGAATGGAAGGAATTACCAACCTTATTCTACAAATGGGAAAGGAAGGTAAAGCCTAGTGAGAAGCTCCAGGCAGGATGTGGTGGAGCTGCCCTACAGGGACACAGCTATCCTGTGTATGGCAGCAGCATGAGATTTGTCCAAGGTGACACAGGAAATCACCATCATATTCCCTTTAAATTCAAATTTGTTGTGTGCCAATCCAAGTGTATTCATTGCAGGATGCTGCTTTTCCTCAGAAACCATAGATGTCTCAGAGCCTGTGTGAAGGAGACAAGCTGAGGATACCACAGTGGCCCCTGCTCAGCACAAAGCACTGCACTTGTTGGCATTTAAACATGGGGTTTCCTTTAAATTTCATTTTTTATGACTAGATCAAATGCAATGCCTGCTAGTTAAATATCTCAACCCCTCAATCCCATGTTGGCAAAGGCCCTACAGTCCAACAAATCACTGCTGTCTTGCACATCCTGGAGCCTCCAGTAGTCAGGAAACTTTTAAATCCATTTGACTCCATGCAGTTTTGGCAGACAAACAAACTGGAAACACTGAAATCCTACCACACTCTGAAGTCACAGTGGACATCAAGGGCAACATACACTGTGAGAAGAAAACTGTGTAGACTATGGGGCTCAAGTGACACATTCATATAAAAGATTTACTGTTCAGATTAACATGCTGAATTTTGATCAGACACTTTGCATTTCATTACCGTAGGTTAGTCCTTGCTCTCATTTATAGTCAAATCTCTAGACTTACTTTTCTCCCAATGGCAGGACATATTTGCATTAACAACTTCTTAAGTTGCTCCATATCACAGCAACATGGCACGGGATTTTCAGTCAGATTGCATGACATACACTATCACTCCAGCACAGCACACACACAACTCCATCAATATTCCTCTGCTTCTCGCCCCAGGCCGTCCTTGCTGCAGCTAATTGTTAGTGCCTCTCTTCTCTTCATGAAGTTGTTTCTCTACAGAATCACCAAGGCCATTTTTGCCTCTCCTCACACCTTCAGTATACAGTCTTACTGCCTACAAAGTGTGCAACAAACAATAGCACTGTTTAGGACTTTTACTAATAATTCTCTCTGCCTCACACTCCCGTCCTCTCACGGATGCACGCACTCCATTTCACTGATCCCGCAGATTCTCAAATGGACTTTCTTGCTGATGGTGCTCTGTCTTACCTTGTATCATAAAATGTCTCCCTGCATCTCCTCTTCACCCTTGCTGGTTTACTCTCATGATTTACGGCATTTACAACCAGCCTTTCCAAAATGAATGCCCTATTTACCCACAGAAATGACATGGCTTGGTTAGTCTCCCTTTAGAAGGACTCTGGCTAAGAATGGAAAAGTAGTCAAGATGACATGGGAGTCAATTAATAAAGAATTAAAGGATAGCATTATAATTAATGTTACTCTGTTAATGTAAGATTTCTGGAAAATAGGTTCTGTCAAACAAATCCAATTTAATTTCTTGATGAAATTACAGATTTGATTGATAAAGGTAATGGTGTATGCATGACAGACTCAGACATTTGGAAATGCACTTGGCTTCATTATTTGAACACATTCCATCATTGGATCTTCACAGCCCTCAAACACCCTGCTCTCATTTTTCCAGTCACATCTTTTAGTGGTACAAGTGCCATCACATGGCTGGGGAGGTCAGGAGACGTGACCTTCCCCCACTTCCATATCGTGTGTGACTTACCACAATGTACAAATCCTCATCAGCACGCAGAAAATGACCAACATCTATTTCTAAACATGTGTGAAATGAGAGTAACAAGCTCCAGTGCCACACCACATGGAAGAAAATGGTATTTATTAGCAAAATTTGAATATGCTGGTTTTATTCACTCACTCATTCTCTCTCTTTCTCAGAGTTCATCCATCACACTGTCAAATGCACCAAGATATGTGTTCAGGTAGTCTGAGATGATTTTCACAGGTCATGGCAGACAAGGGGTATCAACTATTAGAGTTCCCATCACTACACTAGGTTTTTTTCTTGACTGGTAATAACAAATCAGTTTTTTGGCATATCATATAATTTTTATGAGTCAACAGTTGAGAACAGGTGGTCCTTTGCTTCCAAATCTTGCCTGCTTAGGCATTCCTAAGGCTTAGTGAGATTGCAGGTCAGTAGCTGATTTTGTTTATAAATCAGCTGAAAAATAAACATATGTTTGGCTGGTGTAGCTCCCTGTTGGCATAAAAAGGAAAGAATTGTGAACACACACAATGTGCTAGTACCTTGTGGCCTTTTAGTGTCCTTAGAAAGTGAGGTCCTGTGCTGAAGAGATGTCTGTACTGTGACTTTTGGGGCTTGACAGTACAGCACATTGCTCAGTTTTATTGCTGGGAACAATGTTCTGTTATCAGCACATGTCATTTTTCTCACACTTATTTCACTGTTTTTCCCAGTGTTTACAGAGACATATTTGCATCTGTATTTCATTTATACCAACATTAGTATTTCTGCTACAAGTCTCTACAAGTTTAGTTACATGAGAGGAAAACCAGCTTACTACAAGAATCTCCAAAAGGAGAAAGCTCAAGATACAGAACCCAGCAGAGTGGATATGCCAGTGTAACACATTTACAAGGCACAAGAGAAATAAATGAATTCACTTTTCAAATAGCAAATGTGTTTACTGGGCTTAGCTTGTGTGATTCAATAGACTCTTCTAGCCTGAAGCAGAATTTCTCCAGCATATACCAATAAAAAAGATCCTGCGCTATGGTTACTTTAGACAGCTTGGAACTAGACTTTGTATCCTCCAATCCTATGAGCTGCAAGTTCCTGAAGTGCTTCAACTGCAACATTCCTTGACATACAGACTCTACCCACCAGTGGAGACTGCACCTGTCCTGACTACAAATTTAGCTCTTTATTTCACTCCAGGAACCAGGATTTGAGCATCTGTATTTCCCACATGGTAATTCCACCTCCAAGCTGCCTTCCAAGCAGTGCTGCTAGCTCCCTGCAAAAGGCACAGTTCACAAAGACAGCCCATTCCAGAGCCCTCCCCACAGAGATGGTGCACACTCAGGACACATCTCTTCTCCTTCCTTCTCTGCTCTGGCCCTGTGGCCTCAACCCCTGCATGGAACCAACACATCTTCACACATCACAGAACAAAACCATCTTTCAGGACTGAACCCTGTTCTTCAAGCTGAAAAAAAAAACAAAAAACCCATGGAATTTATTTCAATTCCAGTAACCACAAAGCCATTTAGGAACAAGGGAGGTTCCTGCCGAGTGATGTGCAATGTGGACCCATCAGTCACCTCCAGAGAGTGCCTGAGTGGTCACAAGGTGGTTCACAGCAATTTCTTATTGCAGCTGGGGCTCTGTGCTTCCCACAGCACCCAAAAACGAGCGAGCAGGCAATGAATGTTAGCAGCCATCAATAACTATCAGTTTAGGATAGATTCAACAATGGAAAGCTTCCCCTCACACAAATGCAAAACACCCAAAGCCTCCCAGTCTTTCCACTGTTCTGCCTTTCTGCAGTCACTCTATTCATAATGTGTCTTCTTCACAGCATGAAGCAGAGAGCTCAGGAGAGCACTAGAGCCATTTGTCACCATTCTGCAGATTAGTCCACTTTGTCTCAATGTTTTTGGTGATGGCACTGTTAATAGGCAATGTTTCACTAGCATATAACTCTTCAGAAACTTAAGGGGTTAGGCTAAAACCAACTAAACAATGCACCTGAATGTGAAAGTTAAATACCAGGGAACTCTCTAGAAATCAGAAATTCAAACAGAACTGTATAACTGGTGAGAAGCAGGGAAAGTTTGGAGGAAACCAAGGCAGCTTCTCTGAAAATACTTAAAAGCTGAATTTTGTGCCATTGAATTCAGGTTAAATGATTATACTCCTCCGCATCTCTTTAATATCTCCCTGGAAGTGTGTGCTTTTTCTCCTCATTTTAATCTATCAGAAGATGAGAATAGATAATGTGATGTTCAATGCTACATTTTTACACTTTGGCGAGTTGCTTCTAGGCATTCTGTGGGGTCAGAATGCCCCCACATTTGGTAAATAATAATTCCCTTATTTCTACAATAACCCCTTATTTCTCCATAGATGGATTTCTCTGCCTCCATCTCATCTTGCTTGCTTCATTGAATAGATGAATAGATCACCTTTGACTTCATATAATTTTGCCTTTTCTTGAGAGACTCTTGAGCATCAAGCTCTCTTTTATTCTGCTGTACTGAATTAGAATTTTTTTGATTCCTCTTTTTTTATTGTAGACACAGGCACGACAGATTCTAATATCACAAAGAAAGCTGTAAGGACTTTATATTTTATGAAAAATATCTGCAATTTATATGTACAGCCAGCTTCAAATCTTAAACACTCCACATCACAGCCAGGTGAGGTTTAAGGACAAACACATGCATAATTCATGAAAGCATAACCATTATTGGTAGCTCTGTAGAATAAATAGTCCTTGGTAGACACTGTGCATTTGAAGGATGCACCATATTCACGCTAGCAATATAGAGCTAAATTTTTATTTATGGTGTACTTGCAATCCATTCAATTCTGTTTCCATTTGAACACACTGGTGAAATAGAGTACAATATTCTGTTTCAGTTACCAGCACAAGATGCACAACTCGAGGCAGAGCTCTCGATAGCCAGAGAGCACAGAAGAGCTGATGACTGCACAGGGTCCACCAGGGATCTTGTTATGCCAATCTAATTAACCTGGAAAATGCACAGCTAGCACCGTGCTCTGGGTTTGCACTCAGATGGAAAATGGGCTGTTCAACTATTGTGTGTGCAAGGCAGGCTTCTCATAACTCCCAAGTCAGCAGAAACATTTAAGCATATGCTTACCATTAATGTTAAACAGGTGCTTAAGTACGCTGCTGAACAGGGAACATAACAAGGAGCACGCCTCTGGAGGACGTGATTTTTGCTTTAATTGCTGTTGCATAGGATTTATTTGCTACTCTTAGATATTACCAACGGCCTCCTTTCCCTACCAAGTCTGCAATTCTGTTAAAATTTGAGTAGGAAAATAGTGAGAAATGCTCTCTTTATTAAAAAAAAATCATGAAAAACAAAAACCAAAACAAGGTATATCTGTAAAGCCCAAGATACTGGAATAGAGAGGAGCAAATTTTAATTTTAAACTTTCTAGAATATTTTATAGATTTTTGATTCCTACAAGAATGTCTAAATCCATCTAAAATGGACCATCCTTAAGAATGTTTTTAACACATTACAAATGTAGATGCACATGGTTAATGCAAATGAAATAAAATGCACAGAGAATAACATAAAATCAACACAGAATATAACATGAACTTCTCTTCCCTGAGAAAAACTCCAAATAGTGAGCTCAGGAAAGGCTCAATCATACTGATACGAACTACAATTAATTTCTGAATTACTGCTCTACCCACAGCATTTCATACACCCTTCATGTAGACCAGAGATCCAGTTTTTAACAGTCAATAAACTCAGAGCTCATGAACAGTCATATTCCTGCCTTACAATCACTTGCTTTACAAACTAGATCCTCATAAGTGGTACTTTCAGCCCCCTCACAGGCAGATGAGAAGGCATTATTATGAGCATATTTTTTACATGCTTATAATTAAGTACTAGAAAAAAGCAATATAAGCTTATTTCTAGGTTACTTTGGTTATATCACAGGTTGAGAAGAACCACTCAGTATTTACAGAAAACATGCCGAGCTATAATTTCAATTTTTCCCCATGTTTTTAATAACATCAGTCCCAAATGATAAACAAAAATGTTTCATTTTCAGCATGTTTTCCAATTTAACATCATCAGTGAAAACAAACATAAGCAGAAGTGCAGGCACGCAGCATGCTCTGGGGAACAGCTGATGGAGGAGCTCATGGGGCTCTCCATGGGGGACAACTTATTAAATGAGATGAAGGAAAATATACAAAGTGCCTGTCTTAACCATCTCATTCTGCTTTTCTTCTGCTTGCTTTTTTACCATGCAGTTCACCTCTTTTCTTGTCAGCTGCAGTATATTTCACTGTTGTTACCTTTTAAAAATTATTGAAAATCCCTGGTGACACAGAACATGGTGGGGCTAGTCAGATCTGAATGCACCTGATCCTCAGACAAAAGTCTTACTCATTTCAGCAGGAGTAGAAACCCATTAAGTTTGGCAAAAGTTTTGCTTGAGTAAGTGCTGAATAATGACTACAGAATGAGGCTATGCAATATGTGACTGGAATTCATGCCAAGTCTGTCTACACACGCCTGAGTTGACAAAATCTCCTGGCCAGTATTCCCTGTAACTTGAGAGGGATTTTCCACAGCATTGACCACTCTGTTTACCATCCAGTGCTTGACCTGGGCATGCAGTGTTCATTCCACTGTCTTGCATTGTTTGTTTTGTCATAGTTGCTTTGATTGGAAATTGGTGTGCATCTCAGGATAACCCCTTAAATCATCATTCCATACTAATTAGGGATGAGATGGTGGGAATACTTCATAGAAACAGAGGTATACTATGAAAAAGGAATCCTGACAAACAAAATCCTGAACTAGTTGCTGGAAGTGGAGAGAGTTTGCAACTCTTCTATTCTGTCTTGCATTGCGCAACTTGGGAACCACCCATTTACAGTTGAGGGTTGGACTCAGATCCAGTTACACACATAATGATTCTCCTCCTGATCAAGATATGACACGCAATTCCACTACTTCTGCTCCCACTCTTCACTTCTATAGCAATGGAGAGGATATTGCTGGGAATACAGAACCCACAGGGAAAATTCTGTGCTCACGAACCACCAGCAAGGCACACACTTCTTCCCAGAGCACACCATAAACATTACAATACAGATGCTCCAGGAATTCCCAAGACCTCATCAATATCTCCACAGATGCACAAAGCCAGGTTTTGCAAAAGCAAAATTTAGACATAATTTTGATAATCCACTCCAAGGGCAACAGGACACTAAAAAAGCAAACTTTGTGTGCTACAGTGCAAGTTCTGTTCATACAGTGTCCTTAAGAGGACAAAAAAGCCATGCAATCTACAGGTGACTACATGCTCCAGCTGGGTCCCAGTTCTCTGTGTACTGTAAGCACTCAGGCTCTAATGGTTTAGATGTATTTTTAAAATTGCATTCTCAACTGCAGCCTTTTCAAAAGGACTGAATACTATGGGAACTTGCTAAATGCAATGCTCCATTGGGAAGGAATGCCAAGCTTACTAAGTGACAGCATTACGCATTAGTGGATTACATGAGATTTAGAGTACATAAAACAATTTAATAAATGGGCTTTGCTTGTTAATCTCACGTGAGTTACTGTGTAGTACAATACTGTACAGACAGCACACATGCAGACCTAGAAGAATAAATCCTCATATTGCACTTGTGATGACATTAAACCATTTGAATTAAATAATTTTAAAGCCAAGGGTGCATTATAATGTTCTAGGACATCTCAGTTTATACAAACTATAGACCAAGAGATTTCTGCTACAGGAAGGCACCTTGCTGAGATGGAGCTCCTCTCCAGCTATAGGGCAGGACTGTGCTGCTGGGAGACTGGATCTGCTCCTGCACAAGCTTGCAGGGACCTGGGAAGAACAAAGCTCCAAATGTGGAGTCCATCTATCTTCACATGCCACTGCAGATGTAGTTGACAAACCCTGGGCAGATGTGCAGAGTAGTTTTTGTCTGATGTAACAGAGGAGGCTGGAAAGGGTTCTTAGTTTCACTTAAGATGCTCTGGAGTATCTACGACTATGTTTAAGCAACAGACAGACTCATCACTTAGATATCTGCAGGGTAGATGTTTATGGTTCAGCTTGCACTCCATAATTCCTTGAGTCAATGGAGAGAAGTTGGTATTTAAGAGTGCAGTACTCTGGCCCATTTTACACTTTTACATGAAGATAGGATGAATCATGCCCCAGACTCCACTGACTAATTTGTAGAGAGAGCCCAGGCTGACTAACTTAGATATAAATGTCTATACTGAAGAAGCCAGTGTTTAGTCAGAGGAATCCTATGCCCATCTTGTTCTAATGAAGAATTACCACACTCCCACAGAGACTGTTCGAGCAGTTCATCACATTCACTGCAAAAACTAGCACTTTATCTTCTTGTTTGGAATGCTCCAACTCCAACTTCCAGCTTTGAATCTTGTTTTGTCTTGGTCTGCTGCATTAAAGACCCTCTTGGTACTAAGGGATGTGAACAAACCAGAGGTGCTCTTGGGGCATGATTGTCTGTTGCCTTCCCCTTTACATAATCAGTTAGGACAATACTGAGCGAGTGCAAAGCTCTGTAGAGCTCTGCAAAGCAATGAGACCTCTGTGTATGTGACAGGGACACCTGAAACGTGCTGTGTAGTATCTGCTGGCAGTTGAAAGACTCATTCCACAGCACAGAAAGAGAAACTCTCCTCATCAAATAAAGCCTCAGGCCATCAACATCTACAAAAGTTACATTTTAGGTATTTATCTTAACAAGCAAATCCAGGCTTCATTAATGAATACATGTAACCTCTCAAATACAAATGCTGTCTTCCCAGCTGCACAGACAGCTCTGTGGCTCTGTTGCTGCTCAGGGCTCTGCAGCCACCCACTCAGCTGTCATTCACTCAAATCATAACAGTCCCTTCAACTTCTCCTCTTTTACTATTTGGGAAAGCAGTGAAAAGATTCAGAAAGAGAGGGAGGCGATAGACTGTCCTGTGAAAAGTCAGACAACTCAGAGGAGGAAGGGAGAAATTAACACAAAGTGCACCTTCTTCCTTGCAAGTAAGAGGAACCAGAGAAGCTGCTGAGGAATACTGAAGAAAAAGATGCAGGTGTGAGGAGCATCTCAGATTCAAGATTTTGAACCCTTCTGACAGTGAAAATTAAAGTTAGACCACATGCCCTCCTTCAATCTCACAGTGCTAAAAAGCAAGCCAGCAATGTGGAGTGCTTCCCACAGCTCCCAAAGTTATTCTGAGACAGCCTGGCACCATATATTTCTCACAAGTCCTGCAAATTCAGTGGATCCCTTATAATTCCAGGCTTTGAACTTCTCTGTCCCCTAAGTAAGGATGTATCTAAAAGGACACTACATTACAGGGACAGTATTAGGATCCTACAAAGCTTGTGGAACTCTCTGCCATCCCATCTTAAATATAAAAAGACTCCTAATTTCCACCAACTAGCAGCATGACATGAGAACAGTCTCAGCATATCTTACAGCTTTCCCACAATGCAGCAATTCCAGCACCTCCTGTGGATTGTATGCAGGCTGCTCATATTATCCTAACAAAGGGGAACCCTTGTTCCCCTTTATGCCTGACCCAGAAACGATATGAGAATGTTACAGTACTCAAAATACAACTTTGCCTTTCACTAAGCAGCTGCAGCCCCAATTTTTTTTTTTTCTGCAATTCCCGCTGTAGTATCAGCAATTGAATTCCTGCCTGGCTTTAAACTTCAGCTGAAGTGATGATAGCTCACCTGGGAGCTGCTACCACAGTTCCCTTGCTTTTGGTTCTGGAGCTCCCTGTGTTTTAGCTGAGGTAGTAGACAACTAAGGAATAGAACACAAATTGTACTATTTGTAAATTTGGATTGCCTCTGGCTTCTAAGTCAAGATAAATATAAGACAGAGGGAAGGCTAAAGTAGCAGAGAGCTGCACTGGATCAGAAACTCCACCACTTCAGTGTGAGAGTTCCAAAAACAATTAATTTTTACAGAGCTTCTTTAGCTCTTGTCAGGACAACTGCATTTTTGGCTGAGAAGAATTTCACCCTGTTTCAGTGCTATGTGATTGAACACAGCAAGAAACACACCTGTAGGTAAATTATGGCAAAGAAGGGGAAATCTCAATGAAACACCAAGGTCTTCTTTATTTTAGTAAGAATTTGTTGCTCCTGAGAGGCACCAGAGTGTTTCTCAAGGAAGAGCAGGAGCACTCCTGGGATGACAGAGCAGCTTAGTCTTCATGTCAATTGTACCCTTGTGGTCTCTGAGGCCTCAGAGGTGCTAGCAGACTTCTGAGGAGATAAGAGTTGCCACTGGGCTTATTTTATTTGGTTTTTTTTCATATGTACATCAAACCTGCAGCTATCAGAGTTGAAATTTAAGAGGTCAAACTGAAAATCTAAATCTCCAGACTCTCCTTCACCTCCTCTCAATGAACCCAAACTGTCTCTTTTGCCCTATTCATACATTTTCCATCAGAGTAAAGCAGAAACATGGCACATCCACCACAGTTTCTCTTGGCATTTTCCAAACAACTGAGCAACTGCAGGTTAGACTGAAATTCAGAACACGAGTTTCACAGCCACATCCTTCTAACACACACAGATGGAGCAAGGTGCTCACTGCTCCCACTGACCACTAAGTGTGCCAAAGTCACAGCCTGCTCACACACAGCACATTTGTCTTCAAGGCTTCTCTGTACTCCCCCAAGCCCATTGTTCCCACTCACCTACTTGTCTACAACCAAAGGTAGCAGCTCCTTATTCCCCTTGTTGCAATTGTACTTCTAACAAATCAGGATTTTCATGAGTGCTTGTAAAAGAATCTGGCACTACAGTAAAGGACCTCTTCCAAACAGCTCTTTTGGAGACATTTGTTTGCAAAGCCATCAAAAACAAACAAACAAAAAGCCTGTGTACGTGATAGATCAGTCCCTGGGGAAACACAGGGAAGTGCAGAATAAAACATGTAGTTGGCACTGTTGTCCTTGACCTGATAACTGGATGTGTAAGGAAAAAGTCTGCAATATTTTAATGAAATAAATTCTATAGCCATACCTAAAGTTAGGATAAAATGCAAGTGCATTACACTTACCTCCAAAAGTGATAAATCTTTATGTCCATACTGTATTGTTGCATATTAACTTCAAACACACTGTGGAAAACTCAAGGGTACATCAGTTCTTACTAGAAGAAAGCACTGTGTATTAATCACTCCCTACAGCTTTTATGTGGAATTAAGTGAAATCCCATTGTAAGAGCCTGAGCTATTTCTGTATGTTGCATTCCCCTGGCTCAAATGATGAATGGGAAATACAGCAGTAAAATAAAAATAGGCTTCTTTCCAGGTAAACGCTGTTGTTTAAAAAAAAACCAAACAAAGCCTTAGTAAAATACTGCCACAGGGATAAAAGCATTTATCTCAATGTCACAAGAATGGCTTCATTTTTTGCTGGTCTAATTAGGTAATAAAGAAATCACAGGTGTAGTGACTCCATGAGCTATTACCACACTTAAAAAGGGTCCACTGCATGGCCAGGGACCAGTGTGTCAGTATTATCACTTGCTGTCACATCATTTTAGGAACGAAATACCTCAATTTAACAAAGATTTTTAAAGAGAAGAAAAATCAATACATAGTTAGAAGCTTGTCAGGATTCTAAGCAACAGCAAAACTGCCAGAAAACAAACAGACAAAAAAAGTCATGATGGGCTTTGAATTTTCAGTGACTCTTCGAATTCTGCTGAGGCACTTAATGCAGGGCATACTGTAATTCACCTCCTGGGATTCCACATACCCTAACCCTGTATTCTCAATCTGCCACATATGTGAGGGAGGACATCCACAGCATAGTATTTTACATGAGGAGTTCAGGATTCTAATTTTAATTGTAATAGAAGTGATATAAAAGCAAAAATACTAGTTTTTAAACAACAGCTTAAGGAAAAGGATAAAGTACTAGGCTTGTTGGAACTTTCATCCAAAGTGTACCTCAGTTTTCAGGATTAGGTCTGCTAAATACTATCTTGAAGAAATATAAAATCTATTCAAGTATCTTAGAGCTCAAATATTCACCCAAACTTAATTCTTGCTTAAATAAACAACAGATCTAACTGCAACCACAGACCAGACTAACATAGAAACCAGGTGTGTGTGGTTTAGGTGGCCCATAAAAACAGACATCATCTAAATAAACCACCTGTCCCCTACCAAAATCAAATGTACCAGTTTGCATGTCTTTAAATTTGATTCCCAGTGTCCCAAAAATGAGGTCTCCAAGGAAAAACCTTGCATTCAACTCCAGGGAGACTGCCCCAAGTGACAGAAATAACTGTGACTTAGTAGCCTGAGGGGCCAGATCCTGCTCCTGGCTGAGTCAGAGGCAAAAACTCTTGTCTCTGGCTGAAGGCTGGAGTTGTGGGCGGCCCCAGCCACCCAGCCCTGTGTGCAGATCCATCACCCAGCCTTTGCTCACCCTGCAGAGCTGGGGATATGTGGATCCATTTTGCCACACTGGGAAGCACCAGCCAGAAATCCCAGCCCTGTGCTGAGTGGCAGTGGGGGAATCCCTGCCTGCTCCTCATTCCCTGACTTCAGAAACCAGCAAGGAAAATGTGCAAAAGTTTTTTCTTAATTCTGTGATCTTACACATTCTGTGTATGGGAATTAGGCTCACCCTGCACTTGAATCAAACAATGTCATCTCAGCTGGTTGATTATTTTTTCTTACTGATAGAGAACATCCTAACCAAAGGCTATAATGACCACTAGGATGAATAGCTTAAGCAGATAATAGCCTAAATTTTTCCACGTTTGAAAAGTCCCAGCACTAGATATTTCCCGGGCATTTAAAAAGCAAAATAAAAGGAGCATGCTGCAATCACACAGGCTGTGCAATTCTCCTGGAAAAAAAATGTTTGTAGAAGTTCCTGTTCAGCTCCCTTACTTGAATTCACAGGTCACATAGCACTGCACCTTCCTCTTAAACACTATTGCTGGAAAAAGCAGTATTTTTGGAGTTGGAAAAGGAAGCACTCCCTTAAAAAGCCAGCAAAGCATTTTACTACAGAACTTGATTAAAGGATGGCGAATACTTTGGCTGCCTCTTGAACACGTCAACAGAAGGCATGAGAGAAACAGATACTACTACCTTTGTATTAAATATTAGCATTTCCCCTCAGAGGGGAGGCAAAACACAGACGGGAGCGCTCTGCCTGAGCAGAGAGGGGACAGGAGACCAACAGGTACCCTTGATGAGCTTCAGGTTATTTGAAACGAGTTGGTTTCCAGGCGAAGCGCCCTGAAGCCTCTCCCAGCCTGCGGCGCACCCCCGCCCCACCGCAGCGAGCTCCTCCCGGCTGCGGAGCCGCCGCATGCGGGGCCCCGGCACCCCCAGCCCCGCCGCCCCCAGCGGGTCAAGCCAGCAGGCAAAACACACCAATATATTTCCATCAGCACAAGATGGCAACCAGCACTTCTTCCGGCAGAGAGGCTGGATGCTTTTATTTTTTTCCTTAAGGGAGGAGGGGGATTATTGAAAAGGCATCCCGAGTAGGGTTTTTTGGAGGATTTTTTCTTTTTTTTTTTTTTTCCTAACGGCATGATGACAAATGTTTCCAGTAGTAATGCCGGAGGGAAGGCGAGGCAGCCCGCACAGCCCCAGCTCACGCACACACACCGCGGTCATCAACTTGGCGAAGTTGGCCGTGCCGGGCGCGGTGCCCCAGCGAGCCCCGCGCTGCGCCCCGCTCCCCCGGCAAAGGGGGACACCCCAGCACCCCCAAATCCCCCGCGACCCCCTTCAGCGCGGGGGGGACACACACCAAGCGGGGTAAGGACAGCAAGCAAAGCCCCCTCTCCGGTCTCCCCGACCCCAGCAGCGGGGGCTCCGGACCGACCGTGCGGGGTCTGGCGGCGCCCAGACGAGCAGGGAGCCCCGACACTTACTTACAGTCACTGGAGGCGCCAGCAGCAGCCACTTACCAGCATGTTTCCTTGCATTTTAGCCGTTTGAAACATTGCCTTTTCCTTCATTTTTGCCGTGTGTGTGCGTGCGTGTGCTGTTCCCCGAGAGTTACTTAATCCAGCGGCTGGATCACTTTAGTGAAGAACTGGCGTGCACTTGCGATGGCTCTTTTTGGTGGGGAGTGGAGGGGACTACGAGCAGCGGAGGGGGAGGGTGCCTGCTTCCTATCTTTTCCTTCCCCACCCTTTTCAATATATATTTTTCCTTTTGACCGAAAGGAGGAAAAAAAAAATTTTAATAAAGGCAAAAAAAATAAAGCAACCCCTGCCAGAAGAGAGGGGAGGCGGGAGCAGCGGGGGCACCCAGCTCTGTCACCACCCGGATCCAGGTTTTGCCCTGCGGGAGCCGGCGGGGCGGGGTGGGCAG
>JANPWX010000093.1:719666-745457 GCA_024734555.1 Trochalopteron elliotii | reverse complement strand
TCTGCCTCCTGCTGTGAGACAGGCCTGGGCTAATTGCTAGACAGGCAGCTTTTTTTAGCTCCACAAGGATAAAGATAAAGCTCAGACACCTCACGTGTGATGTTAAGCTTGAAATAGTGATAGTTGTCAAGCCCAGTGGATGAGTTCAGGGAGGAAAGGTGGAGCTGTAAGGCCAGGATGGTGAGTTCAGTGTGCTTTAAAACATGTGAGTGGGCTCAAAAATTGATTTCTCAATGGTTAAGTTGTAAATGGACCTTGAAGACAAGATACCAAGTGCTTGAATGCTTCTCCAGGAAGCCTGCTGGGCTTTGTTGAAATTGTGCAACCCTGTGTGTGGTGCAGGTTTGGGGTAGCATGGCTGTTTTGTCACCCAAAAAAAGGCAAAGTCTGATATTTCCTGACATTCACAAAAGCTGTTTGTGGCTATACCAAGGTAATAACGTTAAACCTTTTTATTTTTTTTTTTCTCTTCCAGCTCCAAAATCTGGGCATCAACCCAGCAAACATTGGGTTCAGCACTCTGACAATGGAGTCTGACAAATTCATCTGCATCAGAGAGAAAGTGGGAGAACAGGCTCAAGTGGTGATCATTGACATGAATGACCCCAGCAACCCAATCCGAAGACCAATTTCAGCTGACAGTGCTATCATGAACCCTGCCAGTAAAGTCATTGCATTGAAAGGTATGAAGTCCTGATAAAGGGCTGTTTGAAGTGGATGGAGGGAGCTTTCTGTAGAACCAGTTTGTTACTTGTTACTGACTGAGGTCTCCCAGGTACTTTTATGTGGGAGGATCCTGTAGCAGTTTTCCACAGCTTAATGGGAGCTTAAGTTGAATGCATTTTCAGTTCTTCTGGAGGCAGCTGGGCAGGGAGATTTCAGCAGGAAGGATTGAGCCTTCCTGCTATTTTACTGATCATTAGGATGAGTTTTTTCCTTCAGTCCAAATGCTTGCAGGGAGAGCTGGAAGCCAAGTGTGGGCTTTAAGGAATCGTGTTAGAGAGAAGTGAGACCTGATCTAAGAGTATAAAGTCTATCAACTAAACTTTTCCTTAGAGACAGGAAAACTAAGGCTGGGAAAGGGAGACAAATATTCCTTAGTTTGGCCTTGCTGAAAGAGACCAGTGCATATTTATTATATCAGTCAGTGATAAGAGGAGTAAAACTATGCAGGGAAGACTTGTGTGGTGAAGGAAGTACAAGGTCAGCCAGCTTGGTATCTCTGATGTTACAGAGAGCAAACATTCCTCTGGAGTCTCCAGAAATGTCCATCTCTTCCCCTCAGAGGCCCAAAAAACCTGAAGTGCAGTCATTCTAGAAATGCATGTATTGCTAATGGAAAGATTTGTATGTATCCAATGTTACCTGACTTTGACTTTAATACTGTGCTACTGTTTTGTCACAACTTTAATGCTTTCTTGTGTGTGCAGATGGTGAGTTACTTCAATTGACTGTACCTAGTACCTGTTGTGTCTTATGACAAGAAAAAGCAGAATAAAATGGCTCAGATTGATGGTGCACATGGCTGAACAGTGGTGTTTAAGCAACTGAAGGCCTAAAACTCAGAGGTTTTTCATGCCCTCCCAAACAAGAGGGTCTTTAAGAGTCCAAAAATTAATCCACTCAAGAACCCAAAGTATACTTAAATCATTGGGATCTTGATACTGAGCTTTTTGTGAACAGGACTGACCCTTTTGACTCAAGTCTAGATTTTGCCTTGTGATATCCCTTGCCTAGCATGTAGGAATGTGTTACCTGAATGTCCTCTCCCTTGCCCCTAAAGCTCCAGCTGCACTAGATATGGAAACAAACTGCTGCCTGTAGCCTGAGTAACTCTGTAGTAGAGAGATTTCTCCAAGTTCTGGAGAAACTCCTGACTCAGCATCTTGCATCAATTGCTGAACTAATGGCTTTGAACTGAACCAGTCCTTGGTGGGTGCAGGCACTTGCCCTGTGGCATTGTGACTTCCTCAAGCTGGGCCACAGTTAGTAACTGTGGCAGATATTGTGGCCTGCATCCAGTTTCATGGGATCTTTTCTATTCCTCCTGGGCTACACCTGTGTGTGCTTAAATCATTCTCTCCTATGAGTACTAGAACTGGTCAGAACCTTTCTTACTTTCTCAACAGGAAGAAATAATTTCTTAGGCCACTGTGTTATAAAAACTGGTAGAAATGACTGCAGGTGGCTGTTCAGGATGTTTGTATGCACCATTCTGTGTGATTTGGAGAACTTTTCCTCTTGCCTTCTAGAGCTTGTGTTGGTCACTAGATTCCTCCCCTTGCACAGTTCCTGTCAGTCTGGTTTGCAGTCAGTAGCTGTGTGTCCCATTAGTGCAACCCCAAGGTTTTGGTTAATTAGCCTGAATTACAAAAGCCCTCTGCCAACCCGACTGTTCCATGTTGTGCCCTTTTAATACTTAAAACAGATGTGGACATTTTAATGCCAGTGGCATAGCTTCCCTCACAACTCCAGAGAGCCTCAGCATGATTGTGACCTGGTTTTGATGTATGTGAAGTATCCTCCAACCCCTTTGTGTGGCTGAAGCTTTTGTCTCCTACCAACCCCATTCTCTGCATCTGTTTGATTGCTCAGTAGTGGCAAATGGGTAAAATCAGCCCCAGGAGTGTGGTCTGGTTCAAAGTGAAAGCTGGTCCCTGCAGGTCTGCCAGTGTAGGACAGCTTTTTCTTGAAGGAAGTCCCCAGGGTTTCATGTCCTAGTGCAGCTCTCCTGCTCTGTCCCGTGGCTGACGGCTCTGTATCTTCTAGCTGGGAAAACGCTGCAAATCTTTAACATCGAAATGAAGAGCAAGATGAAGGCTCACACCATGACAGATGATGTCACCTTCTGGAAGTGGATCTCTCTGAACACTGTTGCCCTCGTGACGGATAATGCAGTTTACCACTGGAGCATGGAGGGGGAGTCCCAGCCCGTGAAGATGTTTGATCGCCACTCCAGCCTCGCTGGCTGCCAGATCATCAACTACAGGACTGATGCCAAGCAGAAATGGCTCTTGCTGACTGGAATATCTGCACAGGTACTTTACCTCCAGGAAGGTGTGGAAACCCCAGAGCTTGTCTTGTCTCCTTCTAGAGGAGCAGCACTGATCTGTTTGTTTTATTAAATGTAAATGTGTGGCAGTTTCAAGGTGACCCGAGGCAGACGCAGCAGGTCAAGGGAAAGCTTCTCTTTTTTTAATTATCTGACTCCATTACTTATATACATTTTTACAGAGGTCAAGAGATTGGCTACACAGGTTGCCACCTCTTTGACCCGGATGGTGAACATCACCGTCCATCACATTTCTCCTCCCAGAGGAGAAAAATGTAAACAAAAGGTAATTTCTAAAAATATACATTGTTTTCTTGAAGCTGCGTGAGAGCAGCACTGCAAGATTTCAAGCACTTGCAATTTTCAAGAGAACTTAGGGCAACATAAATGCTTGTCTCAATCTTCAAATAACAAACTTAAGTGTAACTGAAAATCTCACATTAATATAATTGGATTTGTAAAGACAGAAACACTAGTGCAAGGTTAAGAGTCTGAAGCGATGCTGTTGTAAGAGGAAGCTTGAAATGGCAGCATATTGACCAATATGAAATGAAATTACTATCAAAATGCCTGTTTTTCCTGACACTTGTTCTTTTTTGTGTAGCAAAACCGTGTAGTGGGAGCAATGCAGCTGTACTCTGTGGACAGAAAAGTGTCCCAGCCCATCGAGGGACATGCAGCCAGCTTTGCACAGTTCAAGATGGAAGGGAATGCTGAAGAATCCACTCTCTTCTGTTTTGCAGTAAGAGGGCAAGCTGGGGGTAAGGTAAGGCTTGGTTCTAAATGTACTGTAATCTTTAGTGACTCACCCTGGTTCTCTGCTTCCAGGAGAACAAGTGGTTTAATGCAAAAAGTTGCATTTCAGGAAGAAAGTGAAGGACTGTGTCAGTCTGGATATGACATATGGTGCATGCAGAGCTTGGACTACCTGGTGTAGCAAGAATCTGTGAGTGGAGAAGTTAAGTGGCATGTCATGACCAGCCTAATTAGCTGCTTGAAATATGTGACTCTCAGCTTCAGAGGCTAAGCTTCAGGGAAAAGCTGTTGTAATCTTTTTTTGATGCTGATCCCTGGTATCAGACTCAACTAATTTCCAAATTATTAGATGATTTTTTTTTTGAAAATGAAGTAATAGTGTTGCAAAGCTAAATAGTGGTCCAGTGTCAATGCTGGAATTATGTGAGTTGCAGTAAAACCAGAGCTAGATTCAGAGAAACACCTTCAGAACTGTCTGTAGAATGTGAACCAAGTTAAAAAAGTGCATCTAAAGTAACCTAACTGAATCCTGAAACTTCCAAGTAATTAGGGGTAGCTATAGATCATATTTAACTGTTTTCCTCACCTATGGTACCTGAGCACCAGATGCCACACCTTCAGCCAATGAAAATATTTAGGAAGATTAACTCAGTTTGTCTTTGCATAAACTTGGGATTAAGGCTGAGCAGCAAGAGAATTGCTGTAATTTCATTGTTGAATCTATTGTTAAATAAATTAGATGCAAGAATTAATCTTATCTCTTGCACAGCTGCATATCATTGAGGTTGGCACACCACCCACTGGGAATCAGCCCTTTCCAAAGAAAGCTGTGGATGTCTTCTTTCCTCCTGAAGCACAGAGTGACTTCCCTGTTGCCATGCAGGTATGACAGCTGCAAGGAGCTCTGCAGCTTCTCTTGGTGGATGTGACAGGAGCAGAGCCCTGGGAGGCAGCTGGTTAATGTGGAGCTGAGGGTTGGCCTTAAACTGGTGTGACTGGTGTGGCTGCTGCTCCTGCTTCAGTAGTGGTAAAGTAAAGGTGGAGGCAGGCAGCATTCAAAAGCAGCGTGTTCTTATTTATGGAAGGAATATCCATATATTTTAACTGCTTTTCAAGCTCTTCAAACATCATTTTGCTATGATAGTACTCAAGTAAAAATAAAACAGCACTTCTGGCTGTCCTGAAATGGCCCAGCTGTTTGCTGAGTCTCAAAAGCACCAACTCATTTATCCAGTGCCAGATTTGAGTAATCTATTTCTGTTTTGCAGATCAGTGACAAGCACGATGTGGTGTTCCTCATAACAAAGTATGGCTACATCCACTTGTATGACCTGGAAACTGGCACCTGTATCTACATGAACAGGATCAGTGGAGAGACCATTTTTGTTACTGCACAGCACGAGGCAACAGCTGGAATTATTGGAGTCAACAGAAAGGGACAAGTAAGGAAACTTGGCCTGGAAGCCACTTCTTTAGCTAATCCCACTGGCTCTTCATGATACACACTGCAGGGTTCATATCTATGTCTAAAAGTTTCCAGAAATGTTCACTTCAAACTCTGCTCAGAACATGTGAGGTGTAACAGTGTTGTGAGCCCCAGTATAAATCTGCTGTTCTGTCTTCATACACATCTAACTGAAGTGCTTTAAACAAGTTACTAACATGGTACAGCCATGCCTTTAGCTCAGATTTGTTTTGTTAAGCATGGGGAATACAGAGCAGAAGACTTGTTCCTGGTATCCTCTAGGGTTGATTACTTAAGACACTGAGTAGGGCTTTTAGAAAGATCCCTGTATCCCTGAAAAATTCCTTGTATCCCTGTGTTTCTACCTCTGCAAATACCTCAATTAAACTATTAATTGCCTGCTTTGATACAGACAATGGATGACATTGGTTCTTTCTAAGAGGTCTCTTTAATGAAATGACAAGTATGAGTTACCAAGAGATGAAAAACTGCCTATGAGTACCATAACTTTCCTCTTAGAGTTATCTTAGCCTTTGGCTCACTTTTGATGTTTGGACTGACTGGAGGTTTCCCCTGGTGGTTTATTCAGGTACTCTCAGTGTGTGTGGAAGAGGAGAACATCATTCCCTACATCACCAACGTGCTGCAGAATCCTGACCTGGCTTTACGGATGGCTGTCCGCAACAACCTGGCGGGGGCCGAGGAGCTCTTTGCCAGGAAATTCAATGCACTCTTTGCACAAGGGAACTACTCAGAGGCAGCAAAAGTGGCAGCTAATGCCCCAAAGGTAAAGTGTTCACAGCAGCACTGAACTCTGCTGGCTTCAGCTTCTTGCTTCAGGAAAGCTCAGTGAATTTTTTAAGTGGCAATTTTTAAATTGCTGCTTTTGTCCCAAGGTAGTACTTTGGTGCTTCACAGGTATCTTGGGTGCTGGCACTGATTGCAAGCTGGATGATCTTAGAGTTTGTAAAGCCCACAGAGGAGGGGAGGAATAAATGATGAAGTAATGGCTGTGATTCATAATGTTTCTCATACCTTTACTTCTCCAGTGGTGCAAAAAAGTGTCTGTGAAAAGACAACCTCTAGCTGAGGCTGCACCTGGAAACAGGGTAAAAAAACCCAGACTAAGACTAAATTCAGATGAGATTAACTTGCTTGCAAGGCCAAGGGTGTCCTAATTCTAAACTTAAATCTGCATTGCTACTGAAATAAATTTAATGGGCTATTACATCACATTTTCTGTCAAAGCAACTTAGGGCCTGAGCTGATGTTCAGCCATATTGCTCCTGACATTCTAGCCTGGTAAAACATAGAAATGCTTGTGACAGCTACAGTGACATTATCTTCCTGGACAGACTCTTGCCAAGCCACAACAGCAGAAAAGAAAATTGAAGTGGATTTCTCTCTCTCTCTCTGGCAGGGAATCCTGCGTACTCCAGACACCATACGCCGGTTCCAGAGTGTTCCAGCTCAGCCAGGGCAGACTTCCCCTCTCCTGCAGTATTTTGGCATTCTGCTGGACCAAGGGCAGCTGAACAAGTATGAGTCACTGGAGCTCTGCAGACCAGTGCTCCAGCAGGGCCGCAAGCAGCTCTTGGAGAAATGGTTAAAGGAAGATAAGGTAAGTTTGGGGTTGATTCCTTCAGAGCTGTGAGGGGGAAGGAACAGCACTGCCTGACAGCCTCCCCCTTTCCCAGGAAGGCTCAGCTGGGAGCTCAGCAGTGACAGCAAATAGCTGCTCACTCTACTTATCACTATGACTCAAGTTACTGCAAGAGAATTGATCAAATTCTCACTCTTAGTACATTTAAAACCACAGCAGGATGTGCAGAGCCTGGAAAGCTCTGTGCTGTTGCTGGGCTTTGCCAAACCACTGCTTTGGATACAGCTCGGGCTATCAAGCTGGGCCTTAATTTTTTAAAGAGAAGTCCAAAAGGAAGAGAAACGAGGAAGAGGGTGGCAGAGGATGGTGCTGTCAGGGTGGGCTGACTGCATTTCTGTTTCTGAGCAGCTGGAGTGCTCGGAGGAGCTGGGAGACCTTGTGAAATCTGTGGATCCTACGCTAGCACTTAGTGTCTATCTGAGAGCCAACGTTCCAAACAAGGTCATCCAGTGTTTTGCTGAAACAGGACAAGTCCAGAAGATTGTTTTGTATGCTAAGAAGGTGAGAGAAAATGAAATTGCTCTATCTGTCCTGTATTTAATAATAACAAGTGCATGTTCCAAAGTAGCTGGAAGTAACTGTGGGGAATTTGAGTGCCTGTATAGTATTTCCTTTTGCCTGAAGTTTTTTATTAATAGTTACTGCTAGACTTCATAAGTGGGTCTTTTCCTACTTCCCCATTTCCAAAAGAGGAAATCCTGGCTGGGTTGTGTAAACTCCTGACAGTAGCTTTTACTGAGCTCTGTATTTAACTAGGTGTGTGCTCTTGCTGAGTTCTCACTTTTCATCATCTTTTCAGGTTGGGTATACTCCAGACTGGATTTTTTTGCTGAGGAATGTAATGAGAATCAGCCCTGATCAAGGCCAGCAGTTTGCACAAATGCTCGTTCAAGATGAAGAGCCTCTTGCAGATATAACACAGGTAAATAACTTCATTGCTATGAAATATTGACTTCAAAGCATTAAATTGTTAAGAGGAGCCCTACTGGAACCATCAGAGCTATGAATTTGGATTTAGCTTTGAAAGCTGCATTGATGCTTAAATATACTTCCAGTTCCTAATCAAAAACCTAAATTTCTTTCCTTTTTTTTTTCCCCACAGATTGTGGATGTTTTTATGGAATATAATTTAATCCAGCAATGTACAGCCTTTCTGCTGGATGCACTGAAGAATAATCGTCCCTCAGAAGGTCCCCTGCAAACACGTTTACTTGAGATGAACCTCATGCACGCGCCTCAGGTACGTGCTCACAGTTCCCGGAGCTGGACGTGCCAAACACTGCTGGCAGTGCTCAGGAGCTGAGTGAAAACCTTCCATGTTCCTTCTAGGTTGCAGATGCCATCCTGGGAAACCAAATGTTTACTCACTATGACCGGGCTCACATAGCTCAGCTGTGTGAGAAGGCTGGTTTGCTGCAGAGAGCACTCGAGCACTTCACAGACCTCTACGACATCAAGCGTGCGGTAGTTCACACTCACCTCCTCAATCCTGAGGTAAGGCATCAAACACCCTGCACCTACAAATCCAGCCTTTAATAACTGCTCTTCTGCTCAGTTCTAAAATGCCTTGTGTGTCTTTTGCAGTGGTTAGTGAATTATTTTGGGTCCTTATCAGTAGAAGACTCTCTGGAGTGTCTGCGTGCGATGTTGTCCGCTAACATCCGTCAGAACCTGCAGATCTGTGTCCAGGTGGCTTCCAAATACCACGAGCAGCTATCAACACAGTCACTCATTGAGCTCTTCGAGTCCTTCAAGAGCTTTGAAGGCAAGTCTGTACTTCTGCAAGAGGAGCTGGTGCTCACCTCATTGCACATGTGTGTATGAAGGACTGTCTGTCTGCTGAAATCTAGAAAGCCATAATGAACTTAACTACTTAGGCCTCAAGCTGTCTTGAAACAGATCTAAACCTTAAAAGTTTCCCTGTTTAGGGTGATACCATTCTTCAGTTGCATAATTTGTTTTTCTGAAACCCTGGAAAATGTTTGGAGCTGTAGAAAAACCTAGAATGCTGGCCTTTTGCCTTTGTCTAAAATAGGTGTCATAAATTTCTGTAGCCTTTGGGAATTGTACTTTTAAATGAGACCAGCAAATAATGTGTTGACTCTGTCTCCAGGTTTGTTTTATTTCCTGGGCTCCATTGTAAACTTCAGCCAGGATCCAGATGTGCACTTCAAGTACATTCAAGCTGCATGCAAGACAGGACAAATTAAAGAAGTGGAAAGAATCTGCAGGGAAAGTAACTGCTATGATCCAGAACGTGTTAAAAACTTCCTCAAGGTAATGTTTGGGTAGCACTGGACTGTCTGGGGCTGTTTGGGGTTCTGATAAAACATGGTGTGTCACTAGTGAAATGAGGCAGCTCTGTGAAAATAGAAGAGTTTTAACCTTTGCACTTAAGGATCCAAGTGTTCTCAAACCAGAGGTGTCTGCCATGTTGACAGTGCCTCCTAATGAAGCCTGAGCCTGGAATATTGTCTAAAAAATGAGAATGTCAGGTTAGTTCTTCACTGTTCTTAGTCAGGTTAATCTGGCTTGAACTCTTAAACTGTAGTAAATGCTCCAGCTTACCTAGAACTTCTTTAAAATGTCTGCTATAAAATAGGGAACAGTTTACTTAACTTGAAAACAGCCATAGTGCCAAATGAGTTGATACCTTAATGCTTATTTACAGTGCAATCAACTCCAACTGAGCAGCTACAGAAACAACAGATGAATAGAGTCAATTAATTCCATAAATGCTTTCAGGTTCAGGGCTGATCTGTGTTACTCCCACACACTGAAATTTCAGCCAGGTGAGCCATGGTTTAGCTCTGCTGGAAATCCCAGTCAGTGGGAATATATCCTGACTGATGCAGAGCATTGCTGGAGAGCAGGAAGAGATGGTGTGCTCAAAGTTCAGATTCTGTAGTCTTAGTACTGAGTTTATTGACAAACACAACACTCTGAGGAACCGTGTGGGAGGGGAAAACTTTATCTGGGAACATTTCCTGCCTTCATGTTTGTTGGTTACATAGCATAGTCTTAGATTTTGCTGATCATATCTGAAGATGGCAAAACTCTTCCCCAAGAGAATTCTCTAAAACTAACCTGGTGTCACCGAGGTGTAAGGTATGTAATTTGATCAAGCCACCTAAGATATGTTATCAAGCTGTCAAATTCCTGATGAAAGTTATTGTTTTTTGTGCTGTTCCATGTCTGGAATGTGCAGGACATGTACCAGGTAAATCTCCCAGTACAGGCCTCCCTGTGTAAAGTCCTTAAGTGTAATTTATATGTAGGATTATATTCTGGGATGTGCATGTTGGAATAAGTGAAATATGCATCCGGAATACTGTCTGCCACATAGACTAAGCTTCTGTACTGTAACCATTGTAACCTTATGCTGAAAGTTGGAATGCTTTTAGATAATCAATCTGGTAAGCAATTTAAGTAGTATTGCTATAGAGCTTAATTCTTACTGTTCTCTAAATCCATAGTTAGGAGGTATCACAAGACAAGGGGCACTCAAAGTCAATTCTGTATATAAGTTTTACATTATGAACCACAACTTAATCTAGTCTTGGTTAAATTTCTTTTGAAATCCCAGAGTGCTAATCCTGCACACCAAACACCAGTGGCAACTAAAAAATTTTTTTATAGCCTAGGCTTGTAATAGTGGTATTGTGTTGTAAAACTCTGTAGAGTCTGCCATGCAAAGGAGCAGGGTTAAACTCCAAAAAGCTTCTTGCTGCTCAGGCCCTGCAGTGGGTGTGAGTGCTCCCACTTGCTACATCTTGCAAACAATTAGCTGAACAAACAAGCTGTTATTATTTGGTTGACTGTTGAGTTTTGGCTTTCCAAATTCAGCTGCTTTGACAGTTTAAGTGACTCTATTATTTGTCTGCTTAAGTCCAGGAGCAAGACCAAATTACTAAAGCTCTTCTCTTTCTAGGAAGCTAAACTCACTGACCAGCTGCCTCTCATCATTGTGTGCGACCGCTTTGACTTTGTCCACGACTTGGTGCTGTATTTGTATAGAAATAATCTCCAAAAATATATTGAGATTTATGTACAGAAGGTGAGTGACAGCTTGTCCC
Source organism: Trochalopteron elliotii (assembly GCA_024734555.1). NCBI lineage: Eukaryota > Metazoa > Chordata > Aves > Passeriformes > Leiothrichidae > Trochalopteron > Trochalopteron elliotii. The sequence goes on along the minus strand of JANPWX010000093.1, from coordinate 734,445 downwards.
TTGGCTTCAGTGGGTCAAACTGACCAATCTTTCTGGTATCATATACAACTACAGGCATCGTGTTTAAGTATTCTGCAAACAGCTTTGTACCTGAGACTGACATTTAAGTGATTATTAGTGGCCTCCAGTAGATAAGCCCTGATGTGAGTCAGGTCTCATTCTTCAGTTAGGTGAAGCACTAACTCCCACTCATGTGCCACTTAAAGGAGGAAGACTTGGTAGAATAACTTTGGGGTTGTTGTGGCGATTTTAAGTCTCAGTGTTTTGGAGGGGGAAGGAGGAGAAGTTTTCCTTTTAACTTCCTGCAGGGACAAAGTGAATTGCTCAGGAGCTCTTCCTTTGGGAGCTAAGTGAGCCACTGTGATGGGAGCACCTGTTGACTGAAGAATTGACTTTTAAGCTTGTTCAGAACCTCAGGAGGCTGGGAATAAAGGCAGGAAGATGGGGTCAATCTTATCAAGTGGCCTTCATGTGGGTTTCTGGGGATAAGTTCTGCCTGCCCTTGCTCCCTGACAACACCCTGACCTCTTTAAATGCTCCTGTGCAGGTGAATCCAAGCCGTCTGCCAGTTGTTATTGGGGGACTGCTTGATGTGGATTGCTCTGAAGACGTGATAAAGAACCTCATCCTTGTAGTGAGAGGTCAATTTTCAACTGATGAACTTGTTGCAGAGGTTGAGAAAAGAAACAGGTATTAAACTTCTACAAGTCTCTTATTACCAATTCCCAGTGTGGCAGTGTTTGCTGCTCATCCATCAATGTGTGTCATACAGCTAGAGCTGGTACTGACACAAGCAGAAGCTGCCACTGGGTGAGAACCAGCTCTAATTCTTGGCTGATGTGGGGATATATCCAGATAACTTTGATGTGTTTTCTTCATAGTGTCAGCAGTTACACCATTATAATAATGAATCAAAATGTAGGTTAAAATAGACCACTGTAACTCTGGTTTAGTTCTTGACTCTGTCCTACACCAAGACTGGCTTGCAGAGTATAGAAACCATGCAACTGGATATTTGCTTACTCGACCTCTAACGTGAAAATCACTTCCTTCTAGGCTGAAGCTGCTTCTGCCCTGGCTGGAAGCGAGAATTCACGAGGGCTGTGAGGAGCCTGCCACTCACAATGCACTGGCCAAGATATACATTGACAGCAACAACAACCCAGAGAGATTCCTGCGTGAGAATCCCTACTATGACAGTCGTGTTGTGGGCAAGTACTGTGAGAAGAGGGACCCTCACCTGGCCTGTGTGGCCTACGAGCGTGGACAGTGTGATCTGGAGCTGATCAACGTATGTATGCCCAGGCAGCTGCCTCGTGGTCGAGTTCTAACATTAGGGGGCACATAGAAAGCTTTATGACAAAAGCATGTATTTACTAAGGTGTATTAAGCTGGGAAGTGCATGCTTCTAACACAAAAGAGGTGGCTGTTTAACCTCCCTCATGAGAAATGGGGAAACTCTCCTGCCCATCCTAAAATGGGAGGTTAATGAAGTATCAAAGGCTGAGATTTCTAGTCTGCCCCTCAGTTCAGAGTTACAGTGCAATTGTCTGTGGGCTCCATAGCTGTGCCTTCCCTCTGAGCAGGCTGTGCCTTTCTCCAGGTGTGCAATGAGAACTCCCTCTTCAAGAGCCTCTCCCGCTACTTAGTTCGTCGTAAGGACCCCGAGCTCTGGGCCAGTGTGCTGCTGGAAAGCAACCCCTACAGAAGGCCCCTGATTGACCAGGTACAACTGGCAGGACATTCACAGCCTGGCCTGTCCTCACTGGATTTGCAGACCCTGACATCACTCATTTGTCCACGCCTTGGCTCTGCCTGCAGGTTGTCCAGACTGCGCTGTCAGAGACCCAGGACCCCGAGGAAGTGTCTGTCACTGTGAAGGCCTTCATGACTGCAGATCTTCCCAATGAGCTCATTGAACTGCTGGAGAAAATAGTTCTGGATAATTCAGTGTTCAGTGAGCACAGGTGCGTGAAATGAAAACTGAGCTATGGGAAACTTGCAGTTATTGCTGTAATGTGAAACAGCAAATAAACTAATACCTTCTCCAGAGGGGAAAGTGAATTTCTTGATCATTATTTGAGAAGTACTATTTCTTTTCCTTCTTCAGGAATCTGCAGAACCTTCTCATCCTTACAGCTATCAAGGCTGACCGCACCCGTGTCATGGAGTACATCAATCGCCTGGATAACTATGATGCCCCTGACATAGCCAATATTGCTATCAGCAATGAGCTTTTTGAGGAGGCATTTGCTATCTTCAGGAAGTTTGATGTCAACACATCAGCTGTACAGGTATCTTCAATTCTCAGGTTGGAAAAACTCCCTCTGCATCCCCACGCAAGGACTTTGCTGGTGACTTCAGTGCTTAACACCAGTTAGCAAAGTGCCCAAAGCTGCTCAGTGTCTTGTCTTAGGAAGCAGAACGAATGTTGTTTATTGAAACTTTGTAAGCCTAAAATCACTCGCGCTGTGTGGGTTGTATGGAGTTAGTCCTTTCTTTTAAAAGCTGTGGATCCATTGAGGAACTTACATAAACCACAGCTTAGTGTGTTGTACGAGTGACTGATGATGGTTGTCCTTTCCCAGGTGTTGATAGAGCACATTGGGAACCTGGACCGTGCGTACGAATTCGCCGAGCGCTGCAATGAACCTGCAGTGTGGAGCCAGCTGGCCAAAGCACAGCTCCAGAAGGGGATGGTCAAGGAAGCAATTGACTCCTACATTAAAGCAGATGATCCTTCCTCATACATGGAAGTTGTTCAAGCTGCTAATGCCAGTGGTATGATTAAGTTTTATTTACATCTTGTTGATGTTGATGTTGCTCAGTTCTTTTTCCTGGTCTGCTCAAACTGCAGTTCTGCCAGACCTGTGTCTTGATGCAAGTAGAGGAATCTGGCCATTCAAGGACTGCCCTAAATAAGAATGGGAAAAGGTAGTGTATTCCATCTGCAGAGAATCAGTGGCCTATAATTTCCTTCTTTAGCTAGCTGGAGACTTCTTTCAGAGTCTTTGTATGAGATTAAATAAGATTCTAGTTAGGCCCATTCTAAGATGATTTGATTATTGCATAATGAGCAGTGTGAAGGTTATTGACTGTTGGGGAATAGCTGTAGAAATATGTCAAAATTAGGTTCAGCTGATTGTCTAAGTTAAGCACACTTGTCCCCAATGGTGGGAACTAAACTTTCTGAACTCCTTTCTGTAGGAAACTGGGAAGAACTGGTGAAGTATCTGCAGATGGCACGCAAGAAGGCCCGGGAGTCCTACGTGGAAACAGAATTAATCTTTGCTCTTGCTAAAACAAACCGCCTGGCAGAGCTAGAGGAGTTCATCAATGGCCCCAACAATGCACACATCCAGCAGGTGAGTGAGGCTTTGTTTTGCTGACTCACAGAGAGGTATTGGCAATTCTCTCTCTTTGGACACACACATAGATCTTGACGTTTAAATCCATTGTGACAAGGGCTTGAATGCCACGCATTCAGTGTAAAATTACTGGCTGAAAACGTGAAGGAATAAGCTGTCTGTGCTGTGCCCCAGGTTGGAGATCGCTGTTATGATGAGAAGATGTATGAAGCAGCCAAGCTGTTGTACAACAACGTGTCCAACTTTGGCCGTTTGGCCTCCACCTTGGTGCACCTCGGCGAGTACCAGGCAGCCGTGGACGGCGCTCGGAAAGCCAACAGCACTCGCACGTGGAAAGAGGTGAATTTACTGCCCTGAGGTCAGGGGCTTCAGAGCTGGGGCCTGCTCAGAAGCCTTGGTTATAAGCAGTAACACAACTCTCAATTCCAGGTCTGCTTTGCTTGTGTGGATGGAAAAGAATTCCGCCTGGCTCAGATGTGTGGGCTCCATATTGTAGTGCATGCAGATGAGCTGGAAGAGCTAATTAACTATTACCAGGTAATTAAGCTGACTGCTGTTGTATAGTCAGGTCTGTCATGGCAACCCTGTCAAAATCTGGGGTTCTGGATGGTTCCTGATGTGAAATGTCTCTGTCTGTGTCTCTAAGGATCGTGGTTACTTTGAAGAGCTGATCACTATGTTGGAAGCAGCGCTTGGACTGGAGCGAGCACACATGGGGATGTTCACAGAGCTGGCAATTCTCTACTCCAAGTTCAAGCCACAGAAGATGAGGGAGCACTTGGAGCTGTTCTGGTCTAGAGTCAACATTCCCAAGGTGAGTGTCTGAGGCTTTAAATTTAGCTGAAAACACAACTTTTTGGGCTGTCTGCACCCTGGCTTTTGCACGTGCAGCTCCTGAGGTTATTAATGGCACTAAAACCTGAGCACTGATGGAAGTCCCAGTTAACAAATATTGCTAATTCTGCCTTTTGCTTAGGTTCTGAGAGCTGCAGAGCAAGCCCATCTCTGGGCTGAACTGGTGTTCCTGTATGATAAGTATGAGGAGTATGATAATGCCATAATCACAATGATGAATCACCCAACAGATGCTTGGAAAGAAGGCCAGTTCAAAGATATCATCACTAAGGTATTGCTTTCCTAGTGAAAGTTAGTCTGTTTTTCATTTAAATTTCCCCACAATCAAACTCCTGCTCTGAATGTGCATCTTTACTCCTCTCTAGGTGGCCAATGTGGAGCTCTACTACAAGGCAGTTCAGTTCTATTTGGAATTTAAGCCTCTGTTGCTCAATGATCTGCTGATGGTGTTGTCCCCTCGGCTTGACCACACTCGTGCTGTCACCTTCTTCACAAAGGTAATTTTCCTGCTATCCAGCTCAAAGCAAAAGCTGAGAAAACACTGAGCTATGTAGCATTTTAAAATGCTGAGCTACTCCCCTGCCTGCCAGGGAAGATGCTAAGAGACTTCCACAAAAACTGACTTGAATGTATCTCTGTGATTCCTTGAAGGTTAAACAGCTGCCCCTGGTTAAGCCTTACCTGCGCTCTGTTCAAAATCACAACAACAAATCAGTCAATGAGTCCCTCAACAACCTCTTCATTATTGAAGAAGATTATCAGGTATGTCTTGTCTTGAAGCACTTAATTCTGGATTTACCTCATATTCTCAGCCTTTCTTTAATGTGTAGAAACCCAGTTTTCTTTCTCATTTTCAGTAGTTTTTACCTGCTTGCTGTTAACTTTAATTCCTTAAGTGTATGTTCTCCAGCACTTCAAACTGAATTAGTGGTGAGGAGCCAAGGATTAAGTGGAAAAGTGTTAGTGTCTTTCTGAGAGTATTTTGAGTCATTCCTATTGGGGGTAGAGTGGCTACTTTGTTATGAATGTGCCAGTTTTTATTTAAGGCAAACAAACAGTGGGTGCTAAGAAAAGCACTCACAGAAGAGGTAAACAGTTGTGATGTTTTCAGAGAACTGAAACTGCTGTTTTCAGAGAACAGCTGCCTGGTATTCAGAGACTCTTAACCTACTGAAAAACACTGACTGAAACACTCCAGACTCCATGTGTGTCAAACAGCAGCTTCTCAAATAGAACAGATCTCTGCTGTACTACTTTCTCTCCTACAAGCAGGAATACAGAACTGATGAAAAACGTTTGCATTTTGTGGGTGCAGTTGTACATCTGAGGTGTAACTTTTTTTTTTTTTTTTTTGTTCTGCTTCACTCAGGCTCTTAGGACTTCTATAGATGCTTATGACAACTTTGACAACATTTCTCTTGCCCAACGTCTGGAGAAACACGAGCTAATAGAGTTCCGGAGGATCGCCGCTTATCTCTTCAAAGGCAACAACCGCTGGAAACAGAGCGTGGAGCTCTGTAAGAAGGACAGGCTGTACAAGGTGAGGCAGCAGCCAGGCCAGCTTGAGCTGTTTTGCCTTGTTGGCTCTGAGGGGAGCTCAGTTAACAGCACACTGTGGGTTGTTGTGTCCCCCGAGGCTGAGGCTCTGTCCTGTTGCAGGATGCCATGCAGTACGCTTCTGAATCCAAAGACACCGAGCTGGCAGAAGAGCTGCTGCAGTGGTTCCTGCAGGAGAACAAGAGGGAATGCTTTGGTGCTTGTCTCTTCACCTGCTACGACCTCCTAAGGCCAGATGTTGTCTTGGAAACAGCGTGGAGGCACAACATTATGGACTTTGCCATGCCATATTTTATTCAGGTCATGAAGGAATACTTGACCAAGGTAAGAGCAGGTGCCTCTCCAACACCCAGAGCTTGTTAGTCACTGTGGTGAATGCCTTGAGATTGTCTGCTTGCTACTAACATTGATTTGGGCTTTGTCCAATGTCTGTCTGTCCATGTCCACACTTACTTTTCAGTCCATCTGGGGAGAGACTTCGCCCTCTAAGAGGCTGAAACACTTGCAGGCTCCACTCTCTACCAATGACAGAACCTACATCAGTAGTATTTGCCTGACCCTGGGCAGTGTCTAAAGTAGTTCCAGGTTCCAGGCATTTCCTGTGCTGTGTCAGTCAGGAATCCCAGCTGGGATCAAGTTTTAACTAAATTCTAGACTGTGTACTAAAACAGCTTTATATAGCTAGACCTGGAGATAACTTACTCTGCTATGCATTTAACTCTAAAATGTGGCTCTGACACTTAATGGCACTAATTATGACTCAACTCTTATTTGAAGTGACTCAGGATGGGGGAACTACTTGGTGATGCTCTGACAGACTTGAGCAGACTTGAGTTAAATCCAGCTGTCACTAGCAAGATTTTCCCAGCTGAAGCTTTTGGAGTATCTTCCAGTGAAATGGTGTAAATTCCTTAATGATTAAAACTTTTCCAAGCTTGAGTTCAGCTTTTACTTTCATGCAGTCAGTGAAGAGTAAGGTGCCTGTTTGTCCAGAAATTTGCTGGACCTTCTAAAGGCAGGACCACCCTGTAGTCCTGTAGCCAGCCTGAAATGCTGTTTTGGGGGAGGTGGGGAGCTGGCTCAGCAGTACAAGTGTTTGTCAGAGATGCCTGCACCAAGCTAACACCATGCCTTTGGTGGGAGTAGTAGATTCTTAAAGATAAAAAATTCCTGATCTGATAAAGGATTAGGATGTGGCTTTAGTGTAGCTAATGAAATGAGAGCCAGCAAGAAGCAGAGCTGCCTTTCTAAAGCAGATACTTCTGGTGTACCTTTGTTTTTACTCTCCTGTACCTTAATTATTTCTTCCCTGACGCTTTTGTTTCTACCTTTTTATATGCTAAATATGGAATTTGATTTTTCTAAGCTGCACCTTCTGAATTCCTTTGCAGGTTGATGCAATAAAGGAAAAGGTGAAAGTTGATTCTTGTTTTCCATCTTTAAGTCTGGAGGACTAAGTCTAAGGATTCTGCATGAGTTTTTTTCTTTCCTATGTTTACTACACTGCTGCTACTGCTTTTTCCCCAAACAAAATATCACTAAAGCATTTGCAAATTGTTTAACTCTCACTAGCTAGTGCTGTAGGAGAAAAGTAGATTCATTTGCTACTAATAAGCTAATAGATCCTCAGGAAGGGCATACAGGTGATCAGTTGGATCACAGTCAGCCTGCTATTGAAACAACACACAAATACTTGCACAAGTGCTATTATTTGACAGCCAATCTGACTGGAAGAACCTCCTACAATAAGAAATCAGTTTGTGAATCCCTAAATCAGTCTGGCATTTGCTAGTTGAAGGGCTGTGATCCAGTTCCTGATCTCTGGACCATGACTAATGCGTGCTGACTGTAGGCAGAGTAGATACTGGCTGCTTCCAGAGGGACTCTTCCTCACTCAGGTGTCAGTTCTCATGGTGCTGATCTAATCCACACAGTGCTCTAGTTCATGTAGCAACTCAAAACTTCAGCTGTTACACCAAGTCTGTGGTTCTCCTCCCTGTAGTAAATTTCTAGTAGTTGTCCAAAAAAAAGACTGCCTTCCAAACTCTTCAGCTTCACTAAACTTCTCTTGCTACTTCATTTAAAAAAATACATTAAAATGTTAATGCTTATTGCTCTTCTGAGGCTACTCCAGGGCTTGCCTTTTGCTATTTAACTTTGACTTTCAGAAGGGCAATCCACGGTTTTCTGTCCATCTGCTTCCCTACAAATGCCACCGTGATCCTCCTTAGCCCAGGGGTCAGCCCTAGCAGGAGTTTTCCATTAATGTGGTTCAGCAAAGGGCAAACCAAAGCTTTGAAGATGGACTAAATGCAAAAAAATGCTGGTTGTAAAGACACCACTGGAACTCAAGGCTAACCTAAGACACGTAGTGTAAGGTCCTTCAGCAGCTAGTAAGGAAAGTAGGAGAGCGTGTGTGTGAAAAAAGGTAATTGAACTGCAGTGTTTGCATAAACTACGCATGTGTAGCAGTCATTGCAATTACATCCCACTACTCCTGAAGCTCCAAGGCATTGCTGTGGGCTGCTGTGGTTTTCTGGGGGGAGCCTGTATGGCAGTCATCTTCAGACCTCACTCGTGCTTCAGTACTTTTGCCTCTTTTTCATGCACACATAACACGATAACATTGAATGCATGTTACTTTTCCTCTGCAGCTTATTGCAGTCCCTGTGGAAAAGCCTTTCAGTCAATCTTGCTCCAAGTGTGTAGGGCCCTGAAGCTGGTGGTGCTCCAGCAAGTGGTGTAAGAACCATCCTTGTGGGCTGGTTTCAAACTCGCGCTTGTTCTCGTCAATATTTGTTCAGCTCTGAGGGGAGGCATCAAAACTGGGTCCAAAATGCATTGAATGTCCTGGGCTGGAGGCTTTCCAAGTGTGAGTAAGCCAAATGCCTCTGCTTAGTAGCAAACTCTGCACATTCTCTTTGGATTTGCATCTCTAAACTTGTGCTTCTGTGTTCAGTGTGTTGCTGTTTGGAGTTAAAAAACAGTGCAGTTCCCAGCACGGTGTCTGGAAATGAGTCTTGGAGCATTGGATATGATCCCAAGCACTTTGGCAGCAGCAAGCCAGATACTGTGGGAGGCAACCACCAGGCTGGCCATGGAAGCCTCAGTCACTGAGGGAGATCGAGCTCAGGATTTCTGCCACTCCCTGGAGTTGTGCCTCAGCTTGAGGTTACAGAGGAGCAGGTTTATGGAACACACGTTGTAACTCACAGCTGAAAGGAGGAGCTCACAGCTCTTGGAGCTGCCAGCAGATATTGGCTCATGTAGCACAGTAAAGCTCAAAACTCACTCATGAATAGCACTGACCCTGTGTAAGTGCAGGAGACCTTCAAACTCCTTTATTAAGGATGCAAATGGAATGAAATGTTAATCCTGTGAGTTGTATTATTGTCTTTCAAAGTAATTGGCATGATTGTCTCTGACTTTGTTCTAAATCTTATCTCCCAGGTAAAATACCAATACCTCATTTTGTGGTTTTAGTTTCAGGGCCTGCCTTAGACTGTAGAAATGCTGAGTTCCCCTGGATCTGTCTTAGAAATGAGCAATATTTCACTACAGAAGTTCCTTCTCTTCCCTTTCTGTAGGGGGGGGCAAACAGCACCATTGCAGTGAAGCTGGCCAGGCTTGTCTGTTACTGTGTGTAAAGCTGGAAGGATTGGAGTATCTGTGGGTTTAGGCTGACTGCCACACAGTTCTGGAGTGGAAAAAGCAAGTCTTATACACATGCATTCTCTGCATTTGAACTTAAATTGCATGAGTGAATGGGTTTGGAAAGTGAAATCTTGAGGCTCAAGTGACATGTCGGATGCTATTGCAGTCTGCTCTATCCAAATACAAACCAGATTACTTTGTCCCAATGTCACCTCCAGGGAAACTTCTGCAGGTCTGGGCATTATCTTGGCAATTGCTCCAATGCCAGAGGTCTCCAAGTGAGACTGAGCTCAAATCTGAGTCTGTGTCCAAAGACTGTCCAGCTCCAGTCCAGTACAGAACCTTTTGTACAAAGCTTCAGCCTGGAGTGAGCTTTCAAAGTGGTTGAAAATCCCTCAATGAGGGTTTTTTTCAGGAAACAGACAATCTTGACTGCACCAGTACCAACATTGCTACTTGAATTGATCTTAACTTGTAAATGGTCTCCTTTTCTTGATGGGTGTTGACATACCACTAAGGCTTTTCCACTTCTCTGCCACGAATAAGTACCTGTTTTAGAGGAGATTTCTTTAATTGTTGGTCTCAATTCCAGGTGGATAAACTGGATGCATCAGAGTCTTTGAGAAAGGAAGAGGAGCAAGCTACAGAAACACAACCTATTGTTTATGGTAATGCTTTAGTTCCTGTGTTATCAATAACATATTTCACTTTTAAAACAAGCCTTCCCTAATCTTGTTTTTTTCCTGAGGAAGTCCTGGGAAATGGGAACGTTCTCCACGTGAAATCAAGTCTTAAGGAATGTATTCCAAAATACTAGATAAGTGCCACTCTGTTGCTGTGGCTGCTGAGGTGGGCTGCAGGATTTAAGGTTGTCCTGGCTCCTTAAGGAAAGCTCATTATACAGGAGCTGTGCTATTCCAAACTTCCAGCAAGTGGTTATTTGGATCTTGTGCAATATGCTTTGTATCTAAAGCATATTTATACCTACTTTATATTGGGTGTTTTTCTTTATAGCCAGGTTATTCTAGTAAGGATTTCTTCATATACTTTACACTGTAGTATTTTTGGCCACGTGTTGTGTCCTGAGGTTTTGTGGGAAAATACCCGTTCTGGCCCTGAAGAAGCCCAGTCCAGGTCAGCAGGGACTTACTGATAAAACCCAGAAATACCTCCTGAAAATTCTCAGGCATTTTGCTGAGTGCTGTCTGAGCTCAGGAGGAGTAAAGTGCCCGTTGTGTGTTGCAGGCCAGCCCCAGCTGATGCTGACAGCAGGACCCAGCGTGGCAGTTCCTCCACAGGCACCTTTCGGCTACGGCTACACGGCCCCTCCCTATGGGCAGCCACAGCCCGGCTTCGGCTACAGCATGTGAGATGCAGCACAAAGTCAGTCTGGAGCAGCAACTTTTCTTACTGAAACTCCACCGTCCCTCCCCGCTTTAACTCATAACAGGGAAAAGCAAAGAGTTCTGCCTCGTGTTCTTGTAACCTTTATTTCATGAAGGACTGTTTTTTCTAGCGCAAACGATTTGAATCACTTCTGTTAAATCTTTTTTCACATTCCATGTCATTTAGACTTTTACTTTCAGAAGGGGAATAGTTTAAACGACTTTGTTCAAGTGGGCTTTTGCAGGACTGCTTATTACCATTAAGTCTATTGTGAAGATTCTGATTTGCACTCTATAGTGTTACACTCTAATATTGAATCTTAAGTTCATTGTATGTGAGCAGCTTACGGTATGTACTGTCTATTCTAAATGCATTTAAATCTCACTGTATATTTGGAGAAAGCTAAAGCCAAGATACCTGTATTTGACCTTGCAAGACTGCTGACAAGAGACAACACTAATCAGCATATCCTCCCTGGGTTGGATTGCATAGCTCTAAAAGAATTTAAAATGCGTACAGACAACCTTGCCTGACTTAAAATGAGTAAAAGTTTTGGGGTTTGTTTTGGTTTTTTTTTTTGTCCCTTAACCTATGCAGGTTTTTCCAGTTATGCATATAGAAAATGCTAGTGTCTTTTTGCTCACTCCATATGTAACAAATGACCTTATGTTGTGCTGTATCCTGTGCTTTTGTGGGACATTCCATTCAGGAACAGAGCACCATGATTCCAATCTGTGTATTTACTAACCCTGCCCTGAGGTTTGTGTATGTTGGATATTGTGGTGTTTTAGATCACTGTTTTGAGTGTACAGAAGAGAGAATTCAAGCATATTGCTGTTCAGTTTTGTTTGTGCAATTTGAAATTACGCAATTTAAAAATAAATTACTGGACTGTGGACATGCTGCATAGTGGTAGCTTCACTTTACTGTCTTCAAAAAAAAAAAAGGACCTTTGGACTCAAACCAAGTATTGCAGTGCTGGTAGTGGGGGGCAGTGCAGGTGTGTGCAGCCAGGGGTCTGAGGGGCCAGCAGCAGAGCAGCAATGGGGACCAGTAGTGGGGTCTTGCACTGAGGGGGCAATACAGGAAAATATGTAATGCTTTTTCTAGAGAAAGATTATGCCAGAGAGAAGAAAAATAGCACTTTTCACCAGTTGGCTGCACTGTGGTCAACTCCAGCATATTGGACCAGATGATACATTAGGATTGTAGTAGGGTGTGCCAGTTCAATTGAGATCATGTTCTAGGTATGTAAATTGCCTTAAACATATTTAGCTTCAAATAAAATTGACTTAAATGTTTCTCAATGAATACTGTCATATTTGAGTGTAACGAGTCTGACAGCACTGGCCAGATTTCCAACAGCTCTAGAAGCTCCTGGCTCTTAACCAGGAGCCACATCAGGATCCAGATCCCACTCCCTCCTGTGAGCTCCACAGGTGTGTGCTCTGATCCTGGGGCTGGCCACTGCAGCATTTCCATGGAATGGCCTCGCCTGCCCCAGGCTCTCTGTGCTCAGCAGGGGTGGAGCACAAGTCTGCAGTCACTCTCGGAAAAGGATTATGTTTCTAAGTACAAATGCAGTACAAAAACATTTCCATCCTCTGTGTTTATTGGCATTTCAGCCCCTGTGGCTTTCCCTTTGGGTCTGTGGATGGGTGCAGATGGAGATAAAAGCCTGTTCCTTCTCCTACAAACTGTTCAAAACCCTCAGCTGGAACACGTGGCTGAGAGGTTGGCAAAGGTGTTTAACAGCAGAACTCTCACAAACTGTACAAGTAGAATTTACTGGAATCCCCAAAGCATTCTGAACTGTGCAGTAATATCTATAAACCCAGGAGCACGTGATAATCCCAAGAAAACCAGGATTTAAGTCTGTCCCTGACTGCCCAGTTGTTCATGTGGAGGGTAACTCCCCACACCTTGGCTTAGCTGCACATTTTTGCACGTGTAGGAGCTACACAGACCCCTCCAGAGGAAAGCTCAGCTTACAGCTGCTCCCCACAACTGTTTACTGCTCTGGGCTGCAAATCCAGTTGAACTGGTCAGCCTGGGACCAGTTACCAGCAGTTGTTTGGGCAGGAAGTTGGCTACAGTTACCTCTAGCTCTAGTTCTTACCTGCTTCAGCAGCTGAGCCTTTCTGAATTGAAGAATTCTCTACAAAACCAGGCAGAAAGAGGAAACTCTTAAACTCTGTCAACCAACGTGCAAAATCCTCAATCAACTGCACAAGTTGTAAATTTACTGGGTTCCTTCTTGTGTCAGCTCTGCTTTCCTCATCTGCCCTGAGCCTAGAATTTTCTTTCCCCCTTTAGAACCAGAAGCAAGAGAAACTCATGATTTACAAACTCAAATCTTACAAAACTTGCTTATTTTATTAACACTGAGGGAAGACATGGAAAAAAAAAAACAAACCAACCCAACTTGGATTTTTTTATCCCTTCAGCACTAACATACATGAACACATCCAGCTCTTTTTGGTACCATTTTAGAAGAGTTTAAGGTGACCAGAAACTTTATCTATGACATCAGCTGGTCCTGGTCCTATCCCAAGGACTGTCCTGGAGCCTGGAGCTATCTGAGTACGTCCAGCATCCTGTATCAAGCTGACAGTCAGCCCCAGGCGCTTCGCCTCAGCCAGCAGCTGCACCAGAGTCTCTTCATCGGGAGCTTTGAGGACCACTTTAGGTTGCCCACAATATTCCCACTGCTGCAGGAGCTCGGGGTTCCTTCTGTGGACCTGCTTGTAGGCAGAGACAGCGGCATGGGAGCACTGTGCTGCCACTTTGCCCTTGCCCATTTTCAGGTCGTTGCGGACGATCAGCACCAGTTTGAGCTCCCCGGACTCTCCCATGATGTCGGCCTCACCCCCCGGGCTGTGGGAAGGCTCTGGCATTGTTCCAGCTCCAGGTTTCCTGCGGAGCCTCCCCCGGATGCCCCAGCCCAGGCACACCCCGCACACCACTCCGATGATGACGTTCAGGAACTCGGGCTCAAAGACAGAAATCATGGTGGATTTTGGGGACTGCCTCTGAAAGGGGAGAAAGACACAATTTACTTGGGCGTTTCTCAGCTTCTGAGAGCATTTTGTGTGCTCTCACCTGGTTTCCACTTGGTTATTTGAAGACAAAGAATATTTGTTAGAAACACAAAGGAACAGTTCCCCAGACACAGCTTTGTGACTGCAAACACCTCACTGGTGATGGGATTGCTTCAACTCAGCAAGCAGAACTAAGATAAAATAGCAAATTATCATAGAATCATAGCATAGTTTGTGATGGAAAGGGCCTAAAGTTCATCTGCTCTACCCTCTGCCCTGGGTAGGGACACTTTCCACTATCCCAGGTAGCTCAAAGCTTCATCCAGCTTAGCCTTGGACACTTCCAGGGATTCAGGGGCAGCCACAGCTCCTCTGGAACCCTGTGCCAGACCCTCCCCACCCTCACGGGGAAAAATTTTTTTCCTAATATCCAATCTAACCCTGCTCTCTGCCAATTTGAACCCCTTCCCCCTTGTCCTGTCACCCCAGGCCTCTCTAAGTAGTCTTGCCCCACCTCTCCTGTAAGTTCCCTTCACGTACTGGAAGGCCACAATTAGGTCACCTCGGAGCTTCTCTTCTTCACGTTGAACGCTCCCAATTCTCTCAGCCTTCCCTCATGTCAAAATTACACCTAAAAACGGGGAGAGAAACGGTGAAATGCTGGAGATTTTAAGCCAATAACCCAAATTCAGCTGAGGAGCGGGGCCGCCGCTTGCTCCACCGCGGGCTGCGGCACCTCAGCCCTGCCAGGCCCGGCCGCGCTGGAGCCCGAGCGGGCACGGAGGGCAAACACCGAGCTGGGACCGAACCGTGCGGGACCCCGCGGCCCTCAAGGGAGGGCATGAGGAGACCATAAAGGAGCATCCATCCCCCTCACGTCTCACCTGCTGCTCCCGCCCGGCCGCTCCGCCGCGCCCG